>JAADVZ010000795.1:0-14629 GCA_023335925.1 Pythium phragmitis | reverse complement strand
TTCTCCTCCCTCGCGCGCTCCATGACCGCGTCGTTCACCCGCCGCACCAGTGGACACGAAGGCCTCCTCGCGGCGTCCCCGTCGGCTCGTCGCCTCGACCACATTCCCCCTCCGCCGTCCTTCTCCACGCCCTCGAACGAGCTCCTGACGCCGCCGGCGCCGCGCGTGTCGACCCCCGTGGGCGCCTTTCTCCGAGAAGGAAGCCAGTCCGCAGTGATCATGGAAGACGTAGCGAGTCCACGTGAGCAGCACGACGACGACGACGACGGTCTCCGCCTCGGACGGTTCCACGTGCGGCTCGGCAACGGCGCGCAGCGGTTCCTGTCGGCGCTCGTGCTCGCGCCGCTCATCACGTACTTTCTCTGGAGCTCGCCGGCCTTTGCGACCACGACGGTGTGCGCGCTCGTGGTCTCACTCTCGTGCTACGAGTACGCGTGGCTGGCCCACCGCATCCACTCGCGGTTCGTCTTTGCGCTCAACAACTTTGAGGTCGGGCCCAGCAGCGACCGCCGCAGCCACAGCTCGAGCACGCGGAGCTCGTCATTCCGCTCGAACGGCGCCACACAGCCGTCGTCCGGGAGAGAGTTTGATGCCGAGCCGCCGCTCCACGAAGAGAAGATCGCCGCGAGCGGCAAGCGCTGCGCCGTGACGCAGCTCGCCGACACGTACTGCTGCGGCTCGACGTGGCTCGCGGCCGCCGCCATCTCGGTCGTGGGCACGGCGCTGAGCAGCTCGGCGTTCACGGCCATCGCGTCCAGTGCCATGTTCGCGCACCTCGACTTTGGCGGCTTCCGGCTCGCCTACTCGATCATCTCGAGCTTTGCCGCGTGGCTCTGCGCCTGTCTCACGCCCGACTGGCGCTACGCCACGCTGCTCATTGTCGAAAAGGAAGTGTTTACGGCGCTCACGCTCTACTCGATGAAGTGCCCCATCAACCTCATGCGGTGCGACACGATGCTCCAGCCGTCCTTGCTCCTGCTGGGCGGCGTCATGGCCATCACGCTCGTGCGCGTCGCGACCACGCGCACGCCCGGCAAGCTGCTATTCCACCTCATGCTCGACCTGCTCGGCTTTGTCTACATCATCGGTACGCTTTTCCTCATCGTGAGCTTTGTCGACCTCGACCGCGAGGCCACGTACCGCAAGCTCGTAATCGCGCTGCTCTACGTCGTCTGGGCCTCGGACTCGGGCGCGTACCTCTTTGGGAAACTGCTCGAGGCCTGCCACTACGCGCACCACTCGCACCCGCTGGCCAAGCATCTCTCGGCGCGGAAAGATTACGAAGGCACGTGCATTGCCATTGTCTTTGGCGTCGGCGCCATGTTCCTCTCGTCCTACTTGCTCCACATCAACGGCTCGGTCACCGAGAAGCTCGGCTTTGCGGCCGCCGCGGTCATTGTTGGCCGCATCGGCGATCTCTTTGAGAGCCTGCTCAAGCGCGCGGCCATGGTCAAAGACTCGGGCACCATCATCCCCGGCCATGGCGGCGTGCTCGACCGCATCGACGCGCTCATGTTTGCCGCCATTGTCTTTTCGCGCTACTTTGGCGCCATCATTCTCCCCGACGAGCAGCGCCCCGCCTGACTCGAAAGCTCCTATTTATTATTCACCCAGAAATTCGAATTTCCCCTCTCCTTGTTCCTAAATAAGAAGTTCTTGAAGCTCAGCACATCTTCGCCATTGCCGTGACTTTTCGGTACTATACGCCACAAGATCTTTTGTGGCTGGTATCCGTTATTTCCAATAGTGTCTACCACCATATCCGTTATTTTAGATCTCATCATGTCTATTTATGTAGATCTACACTCATTTCCCGCCTACTATTGTGATTTCCCCCACTTTAGTCTCCATTGGTCCAGATGGTGAGCTGACTCTTGTGGGTGATAACCCATACTGTACGGAACGATACTCAGAATGGAGGGAGAGACGAGCGGCTCCGGCGACTGCCTGTCCAGTCTCGACAGGCAGTCTAGACGCCAGACTCTGGACGCGAGAGGCTGCGTGTCCAGCGCTCTTCATCCAGAAAATCCAGCGCATTTTCGAAGCAAAGGATTTGAGGCACGCGCTCGCCTTCTCTTCCGTGAGGTGTAAACAGCTCCTTCCGACCAGTATACATACACCACTGCGCGAAAGCGAGCAGCTCCATTACTCCCATCTTATCCACGACCGCCGCATGCGCCCGTCATGCCGGCCAAGTCGTCGCTCTACCGAAGCAGCTCGGCGCTCTTTAACATTGACGAAAATGCCGACGAGGTCGCCACAGAAACGGAGCCGCCGCCGCGGCGCGTGTCCATCCAGGCCGCGCCCTCCAACTTGGAGAGCTTTGACGTCGTGCCCGTTCTCGGCAACAGCGTGGATTTCGAGCGCAACTTCGAGCCCGACTTCACCATGACCCACACGACCAATGCCAACGCCCAGACGAAACGCGGCCGCCGGCGCACGCGCACGCGGCGCCACAGCGTGTCGCCGTGGCCCATCTGCGGGCTCAACATGCCCGTCATGGTGCTGCGCGTGCTCACGTCGCTCGTGGTGATCCCGCTCATTCTCGCCGGTCTCATCTGGATCCCGCACGTGGCCGTGGTCTGGCTCTGCGTGCTGCTCGTCTGCGTCTGCGCGTACGAGTACGCGTGGCTCGCGTTCCGCATCCACTACCAGCTCCTCTCGACCTACTCGTGGTACGAGCGCGCGCCGTCCGAAGAAGAGACGCAGGACGCCCAAGACGACGACCCGGACGACCGGTACCCGTTCCAGAGCTTCGCCTCGGGCTTTTCCAACTCCATGACGTCCCAGAGCATGCTGTCGTTCAGCGTCATGGCCGAGAGCACGCGCGGCCAGGAGCGACCCGCGCAGCCAGAAGAAGACGACGAAGAAGACCTCACGATCGGCGGCGAAGGCGGCATGGCCGCGCGCGCTGCCAAGATGGTCGTGTCGCCGCTCGACACGCTCGAGTTTGCCATCGTGGCCACCGCCGTGTCGCCGCTCGCCGAGAAGTGGTGCGGCGGCCGCGAGTGGCTCGCCAAGCTCATGGTCGCCACGGCGTTTACGCCGCTCTGGATTCTCGCCATGCATTACCTCATGGAAGGGGTCGAGTTCCCCGTGGCGCTCGGCGACCTCCCGGGCGCCGTCGTGTTTCAGCTGCCGCAGCTCACATGGATCGCCGTCTTCGTCTCGTGCATGCTCGCGCTGTCGACGCCCAACCTGCGCTTCGCCGCGTCCATGCTCATCCAAGTCAACGCCTTCTTTGCCATCGCCATCAACTCGCTCGCGTGTCCGATCCTCTCGATCCACGCGTGCGCCGAGCCGCTGCTGTCCGTGACCGAGCTCTTTGCGCTCGGCGCCGTGCTCGTGCTGGCGCTGCGCGGACTTACGAGCTCGAGTCCCGCCGACATGGTGCTCGTGACCATGGTGGATCTGCTCGGGTACCTCTTCGTGGTCGGTGGCTTCTCACTTCTCGTCGGCGTCGTCGACGTGCACCACGACAAAGACAAGCTCTTTGCGCGCGTGCTGCTGCTGCTCGTGGTTGTGCTCTGGGCCGCGCAGATCGCGGCGTACACGTGCGACCGGATCATGTCCCACTTTGAGCTCTCGCGCTTTCGGCTGCTGCCACGCCGCATTGCTGTGCGCGTTGATCTCGAGTCGCTGGCCTGTGCTGTGTGCGTGGGCACCGTGGCCACGGCCCTGGGCGGCTCGCTGGTCGGACTACCCACGCCCGTGTACGTTAACATTATCTTTGCGTTCTTCGCGATGCTGTTTGCCAGGCTCGGCGCGCTCTTCATGAGTCTACTGCGCCGCGCAGCCGGTGTGAAGCGCTGCAGCCGATTGCTGCCGGGATTCGGCGGCATGCTCGACATGACTAGCGCCGTGCTGTTTGCCGCCGTCGCGTTCTCCAAGCTGTACACGGTCGTCATGGTCGCGGCCGCGCGACTCGCCAAGACGAACGAGGAGCGGTCGATGCCCGTCGGTGCGCTCAGCGTTGGCTTTGGCGGCCTCCGTTAGGATAGAATACAGTACAGAATATTACCACGAGCATTTGGGTCTCATGTCACTAAGGAAGAGATCTTTCCTACGTCAGTGAATCGAGGGGATAACATTGTCGCGGGGGAAATGTCACTATCCTCCTCACCCCCTTGGAGCGATCCCCCTTTTTGAGAAGAAATCTTTGGGGAACCTCCGAGCAGCTACGAAGCGAATGATGATGAAGAACGCACCCGTGGCGTGGACGACCGAGGGCGACCGCCCGCTCAACATGGCGAACGACGCCAAGGGCGCCCACGAGCACGCCAACTGGCAGCCGTACGACTTCAACGCCGGCACCGTGCTGGCGATCGCCGGCTCCGACTTTGTCATCATGGCCGCCGACACGCGCCTGAGCTCGGGCTACTCGATTTTGAGCCGCAACGAGACCAAGCTCCACGCGCTCACGCCCACGTGCGTGCTGGGCGCTCCGGGATCGCACAACGACGTGATCCAGCTGCGCGGCACGCTCGACATTCGCGCACAGATGTACCGCCACGACAATGGCTGCTCGCCGTCCATCGGGAGCCTCGCGCAGCTGCTCATGAACACACTGTATGGGCGCCGCTTCTTCCCGTACTATGCGTTCTGTCTGCTCGGAGGCATTGACGCCAACGGCAAGGGCGTGCTCTACTCGTACGACGCTGTCGGCTCGCACGACAATGTCACACGCGGCGCCATGGGCTCGGGCGGCCAACTCATGATCCCACTGCTGGACAACCTCGTCGAACACCAGACGCGATCGGACCCCAAGCGCGAGTTGACCATCCAGGAGGTACGTTCGTCGTGGGGATTGTAACCCTCCTTGGCACGGATGTAATGTAACCCTGTCATTGACCTCGTCGGTTAGACCAAGGAGATCATCAAGGACGCGTTCGTGACGGCAGGCGAGGTATGGACTTTCTCGCTCTATGGAGAGATGCATGGCTTTCGGAAGTGCTGACGTCTGTTTGACCTGTGGTAGCGCGACATTTACACGGGTGACTCGGTCGAGATCATGACGATCACAGCGGCGGGCATCGCCAAGGAAATGTTCCAGCTCAAGAAGGACTAGGCCCGCGTCGATGGCGTTTTGGTGGGTGCAGTCGTAGATCCCGACGACACGCAGGACAGCGCACTGGATCCAGTAGCCCCCCTGTCCAGTCTCCTAATACAGTCTGCATACAGTACCCACCTTTTCTCTGTAGTAATCCGTTGAAGCGGGCGACAGCGTGGCCTGTATTACTACTACGTACTAGTATCGACGCCTGTATTACTACTACGTAGCATCTTCTTCCGTCCTGGAGTAGTCCCCTCCCACCATATCAGTCTACTGAAGAAACGCCGTCTCTGTCGCCTACGCTTCTCGGTTCTTGAGCGCGATTTGCCGGACCTTCCGCCGGTAGAGCTCGGGGTCGTTCTTAAGGTCCATGTACGGCTCGCGCTGCGCCGGGTCGCTCATGTTGGGCGCGTCGAGCAGGTCCTGGACGCCCTTGAGGATCTGCTTGATGGTCACACTGGGCTTCCAGTCCTTGTCTTCGTTGAGGATGCTGAGACAGACCGTGCCCGATGGATACACGTTCGGGTGGTACAGCGGCGGCGTGAACTTGACGAGCGGCGGCTTGCTCGGGTAGTCCTCCGAGAAGGTGAGCGAGAGCTTGTAGACGCCGCCCTCCCAGTCCGTGCCCAACTTGCCCGGGATGCCGGCGTGCCAGAGCATAAGGTTGAGCGACCCGTCGTCGCTCGCGATGGGCCGCGCCCAGAAGCCCGCCGGGTGGTCGCGGCGCCAGTTCTTGCGCTCCTGGCGGAGCCGCTGCACGGCGATCGAGTCGTCACTCATGGTCCTTTTCCTCTTGATGTCCTTGTGGAAAATGGTGGGAAATGGTGGGGGACAGAAATGTATTGGTATAGTAGACTGAAGTGAGGACGCAGAGTGACAATACTGATGTCACTGATTTGAAACTATTTACGGTACACGTAATTACGGGGATGGGATCCGTACATACCTCTTCGACGTTGAAGAGGCAGCGGACAATTTTGTTCGAGAGACGGCATGGATTCCGCAGAGGTGCGCTCGTAGCGTCGCTCTCCTTCTAAGAGGAGGCCGTGCATTGTGGTCCAACCTCTCTCCTAATCGTAGAGCGAGTTCTCCCAGGAGGATGTCCTGCCCATCGCCAAGACAGTACGTCGGATCCCTCTCCTCTCAGCACCACCGTCAACAAGAAACCTCTCTTCTTCTCTTTCCACAGGCGATCGAAGTGGCGCTCAAAGACACCGTGTACAACCGCAAGAAGGTGCTGGACTGGTCCAATTCCCTCGTCGCGAGCGTACTCACGGGCCTCCAGAACCTCAACAAGCCCTTCAAGTACGCCGTGACCTGCCTCATCATGCAAAAGACGGGCGCCGCCATGGCCACGGCGGCGGCGTGCGTCTGGGACCCGACGCTCGACGGCTACTGCACAGTGCTCTGGGAAAACAGCACCATCTACTGCGTCGTCACGGTCTATGGCGCCGCGATCTCGCCCTCGGCCGCCAAGCTCGACCACTAGAATAGTACTATTGTTCAAGAAGTAGTAGTATCGTAGTGTATTACTACTTGCTCGTTTTACTTGCCAATGCACTGCACAAGCGCACCGAGGCACGACTGCGCGGCGTCGCGCGTGGGCGGCGCGTGCTTGCCGCCGACCGCGATCTGCTTGAGACTCTGGATCAGTTTCTCCTTGAGCTCCGTCTTGACCGTCTCCACGTAGAGCTGCCGGGACTCGGCCTTGGCGGCATCGTCCTTGCTGTCCGTGAGCGTCTGCAGCATATTCTCCATGGCAAACAAGGCCCGATGGACCGTGTCTTCGTGGAGCGACAGTTCCAGCACGCGCGCGAACGCAGGCAGCGCCCCGTGCTCCATGAGCAGCCAGCTCACTTGCGGGATCTGCGAGACCATGGCGAGCGCCCCCGCGGCGGCACGGGCCGTCTCAAAGTCCTCCTGTTCTTCTTCGACCGACGCAAACGCGAGCCAGAGGCGGAGCTTCTCTTCGTTCATAAAGATCTTTTCGATAATCTGCTCGTTCGGCAGCAAGTTGCAGATCGTCTCGGTCGCCGCACGCCGCACGAGCTCGTGCTCCGAGAACTGGAGGTACTGCAGCGTCGACAGTCCCTGCGGCTCCGAGACGATGCGGTTCTTGGTCTCATCCGAGACGCTCGCGATGTTGGTCAGCGCCATGAGCGACTCGAACTGGAGCAGCTGCGTCTCGCCCTTGCACAGCTCCAGCAGCGGCCGCACCGACGACAGCAGCGACGCCGACGACACGAGGTTCGGGTTGGTCGAAATAAGAATCTTGGCGATCGCGTGGCCGGCGGCCGTCGAGAGCTTGGTGCCCACGGGCGGTTTCTTGCCCGTCTTGTTGGCCGCCTGTGCGAGCGCGTGCATCGACAGCGGGATGAGCGACTGGAACACGCCGCTCTGCACGAGCTTCCCACGCACGTCGGGCACTTCGGCGGCGTGGAGCGCACTGAGCACGGCCATTTCCAGCACGTTCATGGACTGCGTCGTCGCGTACTTGAGCAGTTTCACCAGCGTCGTGAGGACCGACGGCGTGTTCACGAGTTTCGTGACGCGCACGTGGACTTGGTCGGTCGAGTCGCCGTCGTCCAGCACCGACTTTTGGCGCAGCGCCTTTTGGAGCTCTTCGTACTGGTCCGGAGTCAGCTCCATGCCTTCCATTTGCTTCTTCTTGATCGTCGACTCGGACGTGAGGAGATGGTGGAGAATGTAGCCAATGCCGTAGTAGACATTCGAGCGGTACCCGACGTGGGTGTGGGCGTGGCCAGCGGCCGGCGACGCCTTGTGCTGGCTCGTTGCCCCGCCAAAGTCGACGTCAAAGACACTCTGGATGGCCTTGGGGTGCGTCAGCAATGCGTCCTTGACGGGTGTGAGCGTCACCACGTAACTGAGCGCCTCGATACCGCGCTCTTTCGGCGACGCGCCGCTCCAGTACAATTGCTGGTCCTGTGCTTTGGCTTCGTGTGCGTGGGCCTTGGCGAGCACGTCAAAGATCTGGGCAATCAAAAACTGCGCGTCAGGCGTGTCGACCGACTCGAACGCCTTTTCCACGACCGCGATCTTGATCTGGATGCTCAGCGCACTCGCGCGCAGCACGAGGTCGTCGTCCTCGAGCGACGCACGCAACATCTTGTGGATCTCGACCCGCAGCGACGCCGGCACGCAGCTCGTGCCGTTCTCGACGCCGCACACACTGGCGACGCAGTCGACCCAGATCTCCTGGAAGCGTCGCGTGCGCGCTCGCGCGTCGTCAAAGAGCCGCGACGCCACGAGGAACTCGCCGAGTCGCGCCATGAGCTGCGTACCGTCGTTGCCAGCGGACTGCTGGACGGCCCAGAGCGCGAGCTTCGCGTTGGAGAGAAAGAGCGCCGACAGCAAGAGACACGACGCCGAGGCCTTTTCGAGCAGCGTGCGATCGTGGGGCGTCGCCGCGAGCACGGGCGTGGCGCCATAGGCTTTCACGAGCGTCTGCAGCACCGACTCGTTCGACGCGAGCTGCGCAAGACACTGCGTAAACACGAGCGGCAGTCGGCTCAGCAAGACGTCGTACCGCGGCTGCTGCGGCGTCGAGAGATGGAGAGCGATCGCCGCCGTCTCGTGGAGCAACGGAAACAGCCCGACTTCGTGGACAAGCGTCCCGAACCGCACTTTGCGCTGCGCGATCGCGTCGTCTTCCTTCGTGGCGCCCTCGGGGATCGTCGACGTCGAGACGAAGTGCAGCAGACCGTCCAAACCGCTGATCTGGAGCTCGACGTCGCGGCTGCGGAGACCGTCGAGAAGACCTTTGAGGACCGTGCGGATCGCAGTGTCGTCGTCGCTCGCGAGCATGAGGTGCTTGAACACAAAGGCCGCGAGTTTCACAATGTGCTTTTGCGTCGCCGGCGAGAGGTCGACGGCGCCGTCTCCAACGGACGGCGTTGCCGAGGCATAGGAGCGTTGGATCTGGTCGTGCAGCAGCGTGAGCAGTTTGTAGAAGAGGTCGCCGCCGCGTTCAAAGACCTTGGCTGCGAGGGGAAGCGATGCTGACGCGACGATCGACAGCACGCTCACGACATGCGACAGCAACACACCCACGGCATCCTTGGTCTTGTCCGTACTAGGCTTCACTTCCAGTAGATCGTTCACGGCACGCCAGAGCACGACGAGCCCGCCTTTCTCCTCGAGCTCGCGCGGCACACTCGTGAGCTCTTGGACGCACTTCAACTCGAGAAACTTGAGCGCTTCTTCCGTGAGCGAGCGCTGCGCGGCAACGTCCGATTCCGTGCCTTTCGAGACGGCGTCCAGCGCCTTTTGCAGTCCGTTCACATCGCTCGACACGACGTCCTTGATCTTGCGCGCCAGCGCGACGACCGCCTTGTTGTTGGGGTTCACGGCCAGCACGAGCCGCACGTCCTGGAACGCTTGCGTGTATTTCGCGAGCCCGACGTACGCCTGCGCACGGCGGTACCGTGCCTTTTCGTTCTGCGCGTCCACCTCGAGCGCGCGCGTGCAATCGGCAATGGCGTCGTCAAAGCGCCCGAGCGGCAGCGCACACGCGGCGCGGTTGCTCCACAGCAAGACGCGCTGCGCAGCGGCCTCTGCCGCGCTGAGCTCGCCGTCGCCCAGGGCCAGGGCCTCCGAGTACTTGGCCATCGCCTCGGCGTACTGCTTGGCCGCAAACAGCGCGTTCCCTTCCACGCGCAGCGTCTCCATCGTGGTCGAAATCCTCTTCTTCACGTTGTCTTAGTTGACCAGCAAGAAGGTCCCATCTAGCGTTGGTTGGTTACATTGAAGAGATACATAACGTTAGATTGGTTGTGTATCTGACTACCTGGTAGTCATTTTGCCATTCAATTCATTTTTGAATTGCGCTCGTGACCCCTGTGTCCGTCAGAAACGATTCGAGCAGAAGTCGACAAAAATGGCCGACGACGATATCGATTCGCTGCTGGAGCAGGGCCTGCGCGCCGCGGTCGCCGAGGTACGAGACCCATGCGCCACATCATCGGAAAGCACTGGTTCTGCTCTCTCTAACCATGCCATTTTTGTTGGGTATCTCCCTCGTATAGAAACAGGAGAGTGGCCTTAAGATGGACCCTGCCCAACCTTCGCCAACCAACGGCAATCCTGCCCAGTCGCGGTCCAGGAGCCGCTCTCGCTCGCGCTCGGGCTCCCGCTCGCGACGGAAGCCGTCTTCTTCCTCTCGCCATCGCCGCTCGCGGTCTCGGTCTCGGTCTCGCTCTCGGTCTTCGCGGCGGCGCGGGTCGTCACGCCGGTCGCGATCTCGCTCGCGTTCCCGCGACTCGCGGCGCCGCCGCTCCGATCGCCGCAGTCGGAGCCGCAGCCGCGACAGAGGAAGCAGCCGTCGCTCGCGCCGCCGTAGCCGCAGCAAGAGCCGCGAGAAGCTACCAGCAGCCCCAAAAGAACCGCGCGCACGCAGTACGTCGGCCGAGCGCGCCGAGCGCGCTAAGCAGCGCGAGCTCATGGAGCTCACACGCGACCACCGCACCGTGTTTGTCGGGCAGCTCACGCAGAAAGTACGCGAGCGAGACCTCGACAAGTTTTTCTCCAAGATCGGCAAACTCGAGCACGTGCTGCTGATCCGCGACAAGTTTACGAACCGCTCCAAGGGCTTTGCGTACGTTGAGCTTTCAAACCTCGAAGACGTCCCCAAGGTGCTCTTGCTCAACGGCGCTGTGCCGGATTTCCAGTCGTTCCCCATCATGATCAAGGCGTCAGAGGCCGAGAAGAACTTTGCGGCGCGCAAAGACTCGGTCATGAACTCGGCGGCCAAGGCCCAGGCGGCGACCACGCTCGGTGGAGGAGCCCATGGAGGAGGCGCGCAGTCGGCAGCCGCACGCATCTACTGCGGGAATCTCCACACGAACATCACGGAAGATGATCTGCGCGCCGTGTTTCAGGCATTTGGCGAGGTGCTGTCGGTGAATATCAACCGCGACGAGGTCGGTCGGTCGCGCGGATTCGGGTTTATCCAGTTTTCGACGGCGCAAGAAGCCAACTTTGCGCTGGCCAAGGGCAATGGACTGGAGCTCGCAGGTAACCACCTGAAACTAGGCACGGTGAATGACAATAGCGGCGACCAGAGTGGTGCAGGAGGAGGAGGTGGTGGAGGAGGAGGATGGAAGCTCGAGGACGACGAAGGCATCGGCATGACCATGAACGCGCAGTCGCGCACGGCACTCATGGCCAAGCTCGCGGGGAATAAGAATCTCTTTCCGACCGTACCTCCCAGTTTCCCATCGACAGCTACAGCACAGGCCCCGGCTCACGCACCTACCGCGAACATGATGTACCAGTCGGATAGCCGTGCAGCTGCACTCGCGTCGCAGGACGTCGAAGGCACACCGTCCTTTTGCTTTGTGATCAAGAACATGTTCGACATCGAAGAAGAGCGACGCAGTGGCGATCCGGACTGGCACCTCGAGATCCAGCAGGACGTCCAGGAAGAGTGCGAGAACTACGGCACTGTGCTCCACACGTTTGTCGAGCACGACAAGCCCGGCGGATTGGTCTACGTGCTGTTTGATCGTGTCGAGAGCGGCGTCGCGGCCGCGCAAAAGCTCCATGGCCGGTGGTTTAGCCAGCGGCAGATTAGCGTGCGGTACCTGTCGTCGCAGGAGTATGTCGGCATGTTTCCCGAGGCACGGATGGCCGTGCAGTCGGCGCGGACGCAGTCGAGCGTGTGAGATTGATACGGGTTGGGTACGTACGAACCAGGACGGCCAGACGAGAGAGCAGCCGGACGAGAGGATGTGATGGTGCGAGACACGTGGGTTGGGGGACAACAGGAGCAAGGGACGTTTTGAGTTTCTCAAGAACCGTTGTGTTTTGCTTGGGTCAGGCCGCTTGGTTTTTTCTAGGGTTGGGAAATGGGACCAAGACCTGCAGTGTTGTGTTGTGTCGCTTGCGTAGGCGGTGGGAGGTCTACACACTGGGAGGGATCGGGGAGGGATCAAGGAGGACACCGTCCCCCTTGGGAGGCGGTTCTTCAGTCCTCTTACAGTACTACAATAGTAGGGATGTCGAATTGTTGATTGTGGCGCTCGCGCAGTCTCCCTTGGTGATACAGAGTAAAGAGAACTCGATCCTTCGGCTGACACGTCCACGTCCCGACAACCAACTCTACTGAGACTGAATCAAAGTGCGAGGGGATCCAACCCACCAATACGTAATATTAACACCCCGCTTTCATGCATCTTCGTCCTTGGTCTCTTCTCCGCTCTTGGCACTGTCTACATCTGCGTCGCCCCCCGCCGCCTCGCGTGCCACGAGCGTCTCGTTCACGACACGCGCGAGCTCGTCGATCTGGGTCTCATTGAAGCGGCCAGCGCAGTCCTCGACGATCAAGTGGATGTCCACGAGTTCCGTGGGGCAGTGGTTGAGAAACTGGAGCTTCTCTGCCGGCGTCAGTGAGAGTCCGCGGCGCTCGACGGCCTGGAGAAATGCGCGGACCTTGCGGTCATCAAGCGCGGCACTCTTGGCGTGGCCCAGGTACTTGAGCACTTTGTGGTCCATCCAGTTGCGCTCAGCGTAGGCCGCGACCGCCGACTTGTGGAGTCGGCTGTCGCGGCGCTCCTGCATGAGCTGGTGGACCTCCGTGTCACTCAGCGCGCCTTCGTTGATCATCAACACCTTCATTATGTCTAGGTCTCGCGCGTTTTGCTTTTTGGGTTGTGTCGGCCAGTCACGGACGTCACTAAAACGAAGGCAAGAAGACAGTCAAACCAGAGTGTACCCATGGCACTAAAATGGGGTAGCCCTTCATAAGAGCGCAAGCGACCACGGTCTTCCATTGGAGGGTGTGCAAGACAGATCGTTCTCATTGGGCAAGTTTCCGCTGCACGGTAGCTCGTGTTTGGGCAGACTGACGTCTTCGAGTTTTCTATCACCACCTCGACGAGCCGCTATTCGAGTGTGCACCGAGCGACTGCAGCCTCTCTCGCTCCACGACACGACGGTTATGGGCGGCCCTAAATGTTGTGGTCAAGACGCAAGGGGTCTACACAAGCCGTTATCCCCCGAGCGATCCTCAAATCTGATAGTGGCCATCGTGATGTTAATTAACGCGCAACTGTCCTCGGTTTGTCTAAGAGTAAAGACGAACAGTCAAGTCTTGGCCGTCCGGACAGCAGAGGTCATGTCTCCTCTCGCGGGCTACTGTATAATACCTGCCTTCCGTGACAAGCACGACACGCGTAGATTCTGCAAAGCCGCGTGCCCATTGCAACACCTAACTGTTAATAAATTTAAGCAATTGCAGCTATGATCCGAGTTGGGTCCATGGCACTTCGCGATGAGTTTCCACCGAATCGTACTGCAACTTTTGGCCGGTGGGATTCTAGTTCCGGAGTGCCATTCAACTTCGGGTCGAGTGCGTACACTACAGTACGACTCTGCAGTCTGGGCTGGTGGTCGTGGCCCTCCAGACTACAGCCGTGAGGAGTATCATGCGATGATGACGAGTGGTGTCCTACCGCCTGCATTGGTATACCGAATTCATGGGGCGATATTGTACTCTGAAAAGCCATATGATTCTACGAAATCTTCCAATTATCTCATGCTAAAATATGTCGTTATTAGGATATAACATGAACAAATTGGGAGATTTCGCCAACTTGGTGGCCCACAACGCAAGGTTTGTCGGTGCATTTACGTTTCAGCGACTGCTGATTTCGCATTTGTCCCTGGTTCCAGTTGGTCTTCAATCATTATTCCTTCCAATTAATCGCCATTGCTTGGTTGAAGTGTAAAGTCGAGGCTGACGACTCATACTGGATTCTTGTCAGTCATGCTAACTGAGCTCCCGCTGCCCAGCAAGCGGGAATGGCTCGACAAGCCAGCTGGACAGCCCAGGCATTCCTCAGTACTGCTGGCGAAACGTCAAACAATAAAGACAACAATCCAGCGGACTCCCCCTTACCCACAATCCAGCGGACAGGCCGCGTTGGTGACAAACTCCAATAATCGCCAACAAGCTCATTTTCCAATTCCCCTGCTTCCTCGAACCTTCCGTCTCCCTCTCCGTTGAAGTAATGGCGCGCGTGTTCCTGCTCGCTGGCGCCGTCGCCGCCGTTGCGTCGGTCGCCGACGCCCACACGGCTATGGTCGTCCCCAAGCCTTCGTACCCCCCGGGTTTCTACCAGGGCATGAACCCCGTCATGCGTATCCAAAGCGGCAAGTTTGGTGCGGGCATCCCCGGCTACCAGGGCATGGCCAAGATCACCGAGGCCATGAAGGGGCAGTCCTCGCTCAAGGCGTTCATCATGGCCAACGCCGTGCTCACGGGCACGGGCCACGCCACCAAGGAGTGCGGCTGGGCGCTCGCGAACGGCGAGCCGCAGCCAGTGCCGCCTGCTCTTGATTGGCCGTGGGGCCACCCGGGCCCGTGCGAGGTCTGGTGCGACAACACCAAGGTCTTTTACAACGAGAACTGCATGGGCAACAGTGTCGGCAAGGTGCCGCTCACGGGCAAATGCGACGGCGCCAAGATGCTCCAGGCCATGTACATTGGTACCCACGTGGAGAACTGGGAGGTTTATATGCAGTGCGTTCCACTAAGCGGTGGTGGCGGTGGCGGTG
>JAADVZ010000794.1:0-14708 GCA_023335925.1 Pythium phragmitis | reverse complement strand
GGGAGACTGAAGGTTGCCAATCATGGGGGTTGAGAGCTTCAAAGGTGGCCTACAGTTCGCCCAACAGCCGCGTGTGCCCGGGGGGAACACGAGGATCGACAGAGCAGCGAAGAGCGAACATGTCGAGAATCTTCTGACAGCTCACGTCATGGATAACTGCAGCCTGGGTGGGTGACCACGCGCGCTCCTGATCGAAGCAGCTGCGGCGCCAGCCAAAGATGACTACAAGCGTCTCCAGCACCAGTTGCTGCCACGCAGCCTGTAAGGCGGGGTATGGTCCCTCCGGAGCGTAGACCCGCCGTGCGTCTGTTGCTCCTTCTGCTGCTCCTCCGGACGGCCTTCGATCTCTTCTCGTCGGTCGCTTCTTGACACACTTGATCTTCTGCTGCACGTGCAGTTCTGGATTATTGTTTATTCGTCTTTCATGCCAACTTCTTGCTCTGCTCACGCGCGATCCACTCGACATTGGCCACATCCAGTCCTCGACCAAAAGCGTCTCCATGGCCACGACATCGGCCGAAACTCGGTCGAGCGCATATGGCCCACGCATCTGCTGCGTCAATAGCCACCACACGAGCGGTCCCCATGCAGCCGCACCGGTAGCGCGCCCCGACATCGTTCTATTCCTTGGTGGCAAATACATAGATCCAACTCAATATTCTCTCCCCTGCTTCACGCCATCACGCCCTCAGCTGGTAGTGCATGCTTCCTCCGCCTCACCACAGGAAAGCCTCTAATCATACTGCAGAAAATGGTATTCACCACCTACATCAGATTATAAAATGAATCCTTAAATGATCTTGGAGTCCACTTCAAGATCGCATCGAATCCGACTGTACGTACATACCTGGAGATTTTGAAAGCGCATGACGTGCTACACACGAGCATATAATCAATATCTGTGTCCCAGTTACAGTGTTTCGCTGTTCTGGATGAATAGTTATTGTCAATCCGGCTGGTCGTATTAATATTCATTGCTCGAGTGTTGCACCCACGGGAGGAGGCCTCTTCGCAGGTGCCCATCGCATCGCGTAAAGTGCGGGCCGCGCAGCTGCATGATTGCCGATCAATCTGCCGTGTTGCATTCGAAGTATCGATCTCGCAGTCTGTCATCGTTTGCAGTCATGGCTTGCAGTCGACAACACCGAGATGAGCTTCTAAAGCTGGAGCTTCCTCAAGCGCGAGTCCTCTGGCTTCTGATTGGCCAGATCCACGCATCTACACTTTCGACGCATCTGATTGGATCGTCACGAAAAATCGAAGAGCTCTTCAGCAACAGCTTGACTGACTTGCGGGCCACAATCAGCCGCTGCATGGCGGTCCGCAATCAGCCCGATCTTCAATCCATTCCCGCATTGGCGTTCTCCTCCTCAAGACGATAGCCCACAAAATGACGATGAAGACGACGACGCTGCTGCTGCTCGCTCTGCTGTGCAGCGTTCTGGCGACGGTGGACGCGCGTCTCGTGCTGCCGACTCTGCGCTACTGGACGAAGCCCTCCGCCGACCAAGCGTTCGTGTCCCCCGTCATCATGCTCTAGGCGCTAAACATTGTTTATCTGTGCTGATCCTTCTTCCCTACTGGTTTCTCGTTGGCAGTGCGTACCACGCGCGCCAGCTCGTCCACCAGAACACGTGGGCGACTCTCTCGACCAACTCGATCGACTTTCCCGGCTCGCCCGAGGGCCACATCGTCTCGTACAGCGGTGCGTTGGGTCTGGCGCAGTTGCCTTTTTCTCAGCCGCTCACCGTCTTGTGAGTGGTATTAGATGGCGTCGGCAAGTCGGCGGCGAATGCAACGGGCGAGATCTTCTTTTACCTCACCAAGCTGGACTCGGCCGCCCAGAACCTCGAAAAGGACGCGCGCGCCAGCCTTACCATCTCGCTCGCGCAAGAGGGCGAGCACGTGTGCAAGAAGGACGTCATGGATCCGACGTGCTGGAAGATTACGATCTTTGGCCGTGTCGTGCCTGTGACGGGTGACGCCAAGATTGAGCATGCCGAGGAGGCGCTCTTCTCAAAGTACGCTAGGGTTTCTCTAGTGTGGGGGTCAGTGGGATTCTGACGTTGGCCGCTTCCTTGATGACAGGCACCCCGAGATGGCGACGTGGCCGCGCAACCACGGCTTCAACATCTTTGTACTCCAGATCGACACGATGCGGCTGCTCGACTTCTACGGCGGCCCCAAGAAGATCACGCCGGACGACTACTACAAGGTCCACCTCAGCGACGACGAGTAGCTACTGTATGAGTCGATGCTGAGACGGAAAGAATGACTCAGGCTATTCGCTTACTATGTGTCTACGGTCCACTGCAGAGTTCTCTATAACTACTCTCTCTCTCTCCCTAACACTACTATTAGTAGGCCCACTGCATGGAGAGCGCGAGCAGCGGCGTGAAACTGATCCAGAAGAGCACGTCGAGCTTGCCCCAGGACGTGACGGCGCTTGGATCCTGTGTTTTGGTCGACGATGCAAACAGCGAGCGGCGCCCCTTGGCCACGGGCGTGCGAGGCCGCGGCTGCGAGAAGAAGATCGCCATCCAGATGGAAAACATGACGAGAAACGCCAGGATGGGGAGTGCGACTTCCACTGGCGGCGGGCTCGTGAAGATCACACCGGGCGAGAACTTGACCCACACGAGGACTTCAAAGCACGCGATCGAGAGGATCATCCACGCGTTCTGGCCGAGCCGCCAGCAGTCGGGGTTCACGAGGAACTCATAGTACTGTCAAGGGATCAGTAGAAGAGAAGATCAGTTCATCTGTCCATCGATTGGGGGATGGGGGAAAGAGAGAGAACGCACCTCGGCGGCGCCCTGGATGCCGATGAGAAACATAAGCGCGAGACGGTAGCTGTTGAAGTTGCTTTCCTTGGGCACGCTCAGCGTGTTGAGCAAAAAGAACGCATTGAGCTCGACGACCAGACACACGATGAGCGCAAAGAGAATCTATGTACCACAAACGTGATTAGATTCCGACATATGTCCCTCACATAGCTTAAAAATTATCATAAACAGAAAAGAACGTACCGACGCGAAGCGCTTGAAGTTGGAGAAGACCTCCCAGTCGTACGAGGCCCAGCTAATGGGCGTGAACTGGCTGAGCGCAAAGAGCAATGCGCCCATTTTCTTTTCTTTCTTGCCCGACCAGTCGTACACTTTGGTCTCAAAATATGTCAGCGTGAAGCGGCCGAGCACCATGCCCAAGAGGTTGGCGCCCAGCAGATCCATAAAGAGCGAGTCCCACCAGCACTCTTGAAAGTCGGGGATCACGAACTGCAGCGCGAGCTCGAGAAACTCGAACGCGACGCTGAGCACCCAGCAAAATCGCCAGTCGCGAAACATGCACATCTTGCCCCACCAGCCCGTGACGTGGGCCACGAACCAAATGCTCGAGACGCCGCGGTAGAGCGAGTTGGCGTTGATGTCGCAGTCGAGTTTAGCGCCGAGCGGCGTGAGCTTCTTGGCGGCGCCGACTTCGGGGAAGAAAAACTGCATGCTCGTGATCGCTCCCGTCCGGCTCTGCACAGACAGCGCCGCGAGCAGCAAGAGGTAGACGACCGAGCAGCCGTGGACAATGCGCCACACGCCCGGATGCGGCCGCACCATGAGCGAGTCGCGCGTCTGCAAGAAGCAGTAGACGAGGAAAATCAGCACGCCGGTCGAGAGCCCCGTGCGCACGTTCGTCACGACGTCGTCCGACTCGTGCGTGAACGAGTAGTAGCTCGTGGCCACGACCACGCACGCGAGCACGACCACTTGGCGCGGCTGCTCGCGGAAGAGCAGCATATCTTCCACGGCTTCATTCCCCTGCGCTGCGCGGAACGCGTTCGTGCTGAGCGTGTCTGGCCGTGGACTGCCCATCATGACCGAGACGGGCGGACTGCTGGCGGTCGAGGCCTCGAGCGTCTGCTGGCGCGTGGCCATGCGCTTCTTGGCGCTGGCCCACAGCGCCTTCTCGACCTTGGCCTTGGTCGCTGGACTTACAAAGCCATCCTCGCTTTCGCTCACGACGGTATGGTTGGTTTTGTTGGCGTGACTGTTGGCTATGTTGGCCATGTGGGTCATGTTGGCCAGCTCGTCGCTGCTGTAGCTGTCGCTCTCGCTGTGGGTGCTGTTGGCGCGGATGCCGCCAACTCCTCGACGGCCGTTGGCGTGGAACGACAGATCGGCCGCGCTGGGCAGCTCCATGGACAGCTTGCGCCGCTGCCGCAGAGAATATTTCTTGGTCATGTTCACGATTAGTCACTCGGTTGTTGGACCTTTTGCTGTTGGTGCCCCGCCAACATGGCGGGGCCAACAAACAGCTGAAACAGCCATTGTACCGAATACGACAGAATAATATATCACCGTGAATCTCGAAGATTCAGAATGAGAGTCAGATGTATAGATCTGATTCCTCAAAAGTGACCTTTCGAAATGCGGCTGAGCAGGTACCATGTCTTCGGGGAAAGAAGAAGACGTTGTGCGCCCATGAAGAGGCAACCATCGCTGCAGATCTTCGTGCTAATACTGTTGCTGCCTCTCAGCGTTCTAGTGCAAGCGCAGTCGTCAGACGGCAACAGCAGCAACGCCGCTGCATTTGTCGGTGCGTGCACGCGCGCGTGTGGCACTTTCGAGACGTGCTTTGCATACGAAGGCGCTGAGTTCTGCGCACCTTTTTGTGCGCCGGGACGCTGCAACGACACTGCCGAGACCTGCATCCTCGTGGGACGCGCGTGTGATCGCGCACCATGTCTGCCAGTCGCAGTATGTGAGCCCAAGATGGCGCAGCCGCTGCAGCAGTCCGTGGTGGCGACGAACGGTTCGATCGACAACGACGAGGGTGCGCCACAGTGCGCACGGCAGTGTCCCATGGTGGATGCACCCGTATGCGGGTCCAATGGCGTGTCATACGCCAACGCGTGTTTCTTGGAGCAGGCGCAATGCCTCACGCCATCGCTCACGCTGGCGTACACGCAGCTCTGCGACACGGACGTTGCCTTCAACCTTCAGTACAACAATGCGACTACTGCAATCAATGTGAACGCGGCGGCGACGATTCCTGTCGCCAAGCCAGAGTGCGACGCGATCGTGTGCTCTGCCGTCAGTGACCCCGTGTGTACGTCGAATGGGACCATGACAAACTTCTGCTTCTTCTCGAAAGCGCAGTGCCTGGACTCGCGCGTAACGCTTCTCAAGCGAACGTCTTGTGAGGACACTAGTGGACTCGTCGCAACGTGCCCCACAAACTGCACGCAAGCGTTTGTCCTGCCTGTCTGCGGCTCGAATGGCATCATCTATGGAAACGAGTGTCTTTTCCGCCAAGCGAAATGCGACCGCAAGGCCTACGGCGAGCTAAAGGCCAAAGATCTCTTCGAGTGCGAGCTACAAGTGGGAGACTCCCAAGGCGAAGCGATCGATGTAGCGGCATGGTTTGCGCTGGGGGTTACCAGGAACAGTTGATTCTTGGTAGGTATAAGCGGGAGCCCTCGCCACTGTAAACAATACCATCCAACGTTTCACGTCCATTTTGTTTCTGGTTACCTCCGGCTTTGTATCGAATATGCTTTGATCGTATCGTCGACTTCTGCGTGACGCCTGACTCTCTGAATTGCCGCACACTAGTGCATACCGTGCTGCTGTCCCTGTTGGTGCGACTGCGGAATGTGCATGGCACCGGCGTGGACGTGGGACCCGGCAGGCCCACCAAGACCTCCGCCTTGCTCCACGCCAAAGCGCGGGTCGACCATCGAAGGTACGGGGCGCAACCCTGAAAGTGTCTTGAGTTCCGTGATGATGCGCGCGCACAGATTCATGTACGTGAACGCGTTGCCGTCGAGCCGCTGAAAGTCGAGCAGGTAGATGTGTTGCTGCACCTTGTAAAGCTGCAGTCCAATCTTGACGACTTCTTGAGGTTGCTGCGGAGACGGCTGCCACCGGCACTTGACACGGTACGGCGAGACCACTTTCCAGTCAAAGTGGAGCACGTGCAACGCCTTGTAAACTTCCGACATGACATGGGCCGGTTCTTTCTTGGACTGGATACCAAGGTACCACCGTCGTCGCTTCGGCGGCGGTGCGCCTCCTCCAGAAGGTCCTGCACTGCCATCAGAGATCGATGCTCCTTCCCCGAAGACCGCGCCGGTCAAGCCCCCCATCGCGTGTGGTCGATGTGGCTGATGTGGGAATGGCGCACGGCCACCAAAGTGGCGCGAATCGATGCCGCCCGGTGTGACCATTGGCGACGCCGCCATGGGGATAGGTCCTCGACCGGGCAAAAGCAACGTGCTGGGTTCCTGCGGCGCAAATGTCTTGGGCTGACTCGGCGCCAAACGAACATCTCGCATCTCTACAGATAGTGGCAAAAATGGTAAATGAGAACCCGGTTCGTACGTAGTCGGACGGAAGCAGTCGACCATTCATACCGTCAACGCGGATTTTGGCGTTCTTGTGGTCGAGAATGAGATCGTAGGCGACCCGCAGCGGGTGGCTTTCGAGTCGATGCAAGATCCCGATCAGTTGGTCCCGATCGATCGTCGACGCCGACTTGAGCGAGAGACACTTTTCAAATACTTCCTCGTCAATCTTGAAAATCTGAGTGGGATGACAAGCGAAGTCCCATCAGCAAAACTGCCAACAATTTGAAAGCCTAGCAGTGAGCTGTCGAACCTCCTTCTGGACGACCTCTGGTGGGTGCTGCAGATACGGCGGCAGATCCTGCTGGAACCACGCGTGTTGCCTAGCCATTCACACAAAGAGAGATCAGTTCAATACCATCTTTCCTTCTTGATCACACAGTCTTCAGCACATACCGAATCTCACTGATCGTGATACGCTTCATGGGGTCCACCACAAGCATACGCGGAATGAGATCCCGTGCGAGCTCCGAGAGATGGGACGGCAGCGAGTACATGCCGCCGCGGATCTTCTTGAAGAGGTTCGGAATGCTCTCATCGTCAAACGGCAAACTCCCACAGAGCAACGCGTACAGAATGACGCCACATGACCATACGTCAACTTCAGGGCCAGCGTAGAGACTCCCCGAGATGACTTCGGGCGCCGCATAGTTGGGGGATCCACACGACGTGCGCAGGAAATCCCCATCGGCCATGACGTTGGACAGCCCAAAGTCGGCGATCTTGACGTTGTTGTCGGCATCCAGCAGCAGGTTCTCGGGCTTCAGATCACGGTGGACAATGCGGTGGAAATGGCAGTACTCGACGCCCGATATGATCTGGTGGAAGAAATGGCGGGCTTCTTCCGGTGACAACTAGGCGTCATTTCCAACCCACGTCAGTTCAAGTCAATATCAGAGAGAGGGAGGAAACGTACGCGGCCCTTGGAGACAATATAGTCGAATAACTCGCCACCGGCGACGTACTCGAGGACCATGAAGATATCCGTCGGCGTGTCGATGACCTCATATCTTGAACAGAGTATCATTAGCCCCCTGCTGCACAATGTCTCATAGAGACCCCACGGTACGTAAATAACGTACAATCGGATAATGTGCGGGTGGCGCATCTTGCGCAGCAGCGAGATCTCGCGCCGCACTTTCTCGCCCATGTCGAGACTGCGGATCTTGTTGCGGTTCAAGATCTTGATTGCGACCTTGTGGCCCGTGATCTCGTGCTCGGCAACTACAACACGCGACAACAATGAATCCGTGAGCATGCGCGTGCCGCAGTCATTTCCGCCCCATCCTTGAGGTTGGATGTCGTGACTTGCGTTTGACTTTGCCGAACGAGCCGATGCCGAGCGTCTTGCCGAGTCGGTACGGACCGAGTTGGATCGGCACGTCGCTCATGGTTTCACGTTAGGGTCTTTACTTCGTCCCTGGCGATTCACGCTCCTTGCTCCCGTGGCTACGGCCTCCCTCTCGCTCGTGCCGTTGATTGCTTTTCCGGCGTCGTCCGCGGTCCCTCAACTCTTGGCTGCTTTGGGGATGCTTGGGGAAACGAAGAACCATTATACCGGTAGCAAACCGGTTGAGCAGTCGAGAAGTTCGAAATAGTAGGTAACCGGTATTTCCTCGGTTTGAGTGAGCCCAAGTTCAAGTCCTATGCTAATGCTAAATCAATACCTTGATTTGACACATTTTCTGCCGTTGACACATTTTTCAGGTCTGAATCTGAGGCACGAACGCATTTTAGTACTGCGCGGCGCGTGTTCGTGCTGTGTAGTCTGCACGAGGAGGATTCTCCCTGCGTTTTTCATCAAGATCCAAGTCGCGAAAGCTCAAGAGTTCACAGAGACGGAAATTCCATAAGCACAGTAAATCCTTTCGAAGTCCAAAACTAACAGAACGGACGTACTACTTTAGTTGGCCCCGGCAAAGCTCTTGCGCGATGAGACCGAGTCCTTCTCGTCCACGAGGAACTCGCGGTCTTCGTCGGCCGCGGAGCTCGTGCCAAAGTTCATCTTCTTCATGATGAACGTGAAGGCGAAGAGGTTGGCAATGCTGACGGCGCCCATGGTGAAGTACATGTACTCGAGGTTGCCCTTGTTGAGATCGTCCGACGGCAGGTACGGACGGAACATGATCGTAAAGACCGACGTGAGCGACGCGCCCATGGACGACATGAGCAGGTTCACGGCCATGGCCGTGCTCTTGAGCGACATGGGGACGTTCGAGTAAAAGACGTCGTACGCCGTCACGTTGATGAGGCACTCGGCGAGCGCGATGAAGACATAGTTGGGGATCGCCGCGGCCCAGTAGATCTTGTTCATGGGTAGCTCACTGCCGCCGTCGAGGATCGGACCAGAGCCGTCCTTGCGCTCGAGCGGACCCGAGTTGCGGCGCAAGATCTCGAAGATGCCGGCCCAAATGATACCAATCGCAGCGACAATGAGACCGGCGATGGCCTTGCCAAACTGCGACGGGCGCTTGCCGAAGCGGCGCGTGTACCACGGGTACACGATCGAGTCGAGGATCGGGATGCAAATGACAATCACGACGGGATCAAAGACACCGAGCATGGCACCGGGCACCTGGCTGTTGTCGTCGGCGCTTCGGCTCCAGCGCAAGTCGCACTGCTGCGTGATGGACTGGAAGTTGGCATCGGTCTGGTCGTACGCGCAGTGCCAGATGATCGTGAAGGCCGCGAACGGAAGGCAGCGGAAGAGCTTCTTGTAGCCGTCAATGGCCTCGTCGGCGAACCTGCCGCCGCGCGAGACCTTGGCGCCGTCAATAAAGGACGGGTCGAGGCCCACAATGATCCACGCGACGATGCCCAGGAACACAGCGACCGCCGACGTGTACGAAAGGTACTCGCCCGTCTTTCCCTTCTCGACGAGGAACGCACCAACCGTATTGATAAAGACCGAGGCAAACATGAGGATCGTGCCGCCGAGCAGGATCACACCCTTGTTGTGGACCGACGGCGCGTGGAAAATGACACTCACAAGCGTCGAGATCGAGTTGTCGGACGGCTCCACGAACACGTACCGCTTGGTGCCGATGATGAAGCTTAGGAAGGCGACGAACATCATGCAGGCGCAGATGAGGTACGTCGCAAAATAGCCGTACTCCTTCGGGATCAAGCTCGAGCCGTTCACACACAGGTACGAGAGGTACCCGTAGGAGAAGGCGGCGCCAAAGTTGATGCAAAAGTAGAAGTAGCTGAAGTACGTGTCCTTGAGCTTGAGCTCCTTGGGGTCGCGCGGGTCAAACTGGTCCGCCCCGAACGTAATGACGTTCGACTTGATGGCGCCCGTGCCGATGGCAATACCGAGGTAGAGACCAATAACAAAGATCACTTCGGCGGTCGAGCGGTGGGCGTAGACGTCCGGGTGGGCAGCGATCGCGACCAAAAAGTCGCCGACGCAGTACCAAACACCGAAGACAAGAATCGTGCGGTAGCGGCCCCAGCGCTCATCCGCGAGGTACGCGCCGAAGAGCGGCGACATGTAACAGATCGACGTCCACGTCGACTTGAGCGCCGATGCGGAGACGTTGGTCCAGCCGATGCGGACCTTCATGAAGTTCTTGAGACCCTGGTTGATGCCGTAGTAACTGAGACGCTCGGCGAGCTCCATGATCAAGATGAAGAGCGTGACCTGGAGCAGCACGTTGTTGAACTTGCGCGGACGTGAGTCCCAGATCGCCGCGACGTAGGGCGCGACATTGGGCGAGTCGATGCCGGGGGTCTTGACTGGCGACGCCATCGGACTTGCGTTTCCTCTTCGAGTGACTTGAACGGCCGACGGGAAAATGAGAAGTGAGGAGTCCCTGAGGTGACTCGGGGTTGGGAAGCGAAGCTTGGGACTTGCGGTGACTGGAGGGAGGGCGTCAACTAAGCCTACCATCCCCCAGAGAGAGAGGGAAAGGGAGGAGGCGCCCTTCTCCTCCCACTGGCTCAGCTGGCCGGGCCACCGTGGCCTTGGGGCGATCCACGTTTTGTGTTCCGCAACAGACTCGTTATGACAGAGGGATTTTACGAGAGAATGCATGTGTGTTCCTGACTAAGGTTAGTCTCATCACCTCTAATCATGCACAGAAGCGCCATTCCGCGCCAGAGAACGGCCACCGACTTGCCACGCGGTCGGCATCATTCGTTCGCGGGCCACGAGAAAGGGTGGCACCTGGAGTGTGTTGAGGAGATGTCGAGCAATCATTCGGTTTAAACATGATTTGCCACCACAGATGGCGAATTACTAATCAATAAATTGTTTTATCCACTAGTACCGACACTGAAGGTGGATCTAACCTCCAGAATGGGTAAATGAACTCTCATAGAAGGGACGGTTCAAAAGATACGGTTCCATAGCTTTGACTGCTCGGGAGGTATAAAGACGGGACACTGTGATGCTCCTTGTCCGTGAATTTCCTGAGAATTGTTTGCTGTTGATTTTATTTTAGTACATATCAAAGTAAACGATTCAAAATGTACGGTTATAATGAACGTTTCCATATCGGCTGGTGTCATCAGGTGTTCCCATGCTGTTCAACAAAGCACGGCTTACCCGCCTGACAAAGCCGAAGTTGGCATGTTTTAGTCTCTGACAGAGACTAAAAACATGCCAACTTCGGCTTTGTGTCTGTGGCGATGAATGACCACTTGCCAATCATACTACATACTAATTGCGGTATTCCAACGTGGCTGCACAGACATGTGCTGCTATTTCTTCTTTTCTTCACAAACCTCGTGGAGACACTTGCAAATACGGTATTTTATGCCATGGGCCAACGTATGAGCTCCAACTTTATGCACACTACGGTCCATTTGTGCACAACAGATCAGGCGCCTTCACCATCGTGTACACTAATACTGTACACGGCGTGCTTGATGGTGAAGAGTCGTTGAGGGGTCTTCAGAAGTCCACAATGTACTCCAAGCCTGTATGCTAGATTATTGTTTCCTCTGCGCTACAATACTAAAATTCGAAATAGCGAAACCGCGCAGCAGGATCTGGAAGCTCTGGTCTCGTGCCGAACGTGATTGCGCGACGGTGAGATCAACTTGGCTGCACTGGGCGATTCATTCTGCTTCTGAACACGAGAAGCAGACCACCCAAATCACATGAGCCTGTACTGTATCCAAAGCAGAGCAGACGAATTCAACAGTGGAGAACGGAGTGTGAAATCCCACTCTGGGATTCGTGAATGCAATACTGTACTGTACTAGAGTATGTACTGTACAGTACACTTCATCGGTTGAAGTACTGGGCTGGGTGTCTGATCTGAAACTGAAAATGAAGGTTGACAGGGAAGGGAAGATGCCCGTCTTCCGTCCGAAAACGCCTCGCCCTAAGAAGACCCTTGTATTGGATACGCACTCGAGGAATGGAAACTCGAAGAGAAAGCGCTGTCCACCTGATGATCTGCATCTTCGGACGAAGGCAGACCCAGAGACAGAGCAAATGAAACGAGAGGATACGAAGTAACAATGGAGACAAAGTTGGAGTCTTGGGATTCGGGACTTCAAAAGGCTGGACAAGAGTGTCGAGCGTGCCAAGTCACGCTCGTCAAGGTCGGAGGCTGCAGCACCGTCAATGTCAGTGTGAGACGGAACAACGGGCTACGGTTCCATCGCGAGTATCTCCAGGGGGTCATTCCGACGTTCGTCGACATGTACGATTTTGAGGGCTTTGCGCGTGGCGCAACCTCATTCAGATCGTCCTTCGGTACCTCTCGATAAAGTCGATCTGTCGTGCGGAGCATGCTGCAAAGGTGTTTATTTGGTGTCGGTGATTTCGGAGAATGCTTCTGGCTCTCACCCACCACATCGACGAATACGCGCCACGCTGTCTGTACCCCTGGTCCGAAATGAGAACAACGGGCGACATCAACACACTCACGAACAGTTTGCTGTCGCCTTGCGCATTCAATGGCGACGATATCAAGGACGAAGAGATCGACCGGCTCGTTGTGCGAAGTGGTCTCGTTCTCGAAGTCAGTGGCAGTGATGTCTTTGCACACCCTCAACTGGTTTGCGATCTCCGCCACATCGTTGACGTCCAGAAATATCCAAAAGATACTTAGATATTTACACAAGACGATCAAAGACGCGGGAGATGTAGCCATCTTATTCTGCTGGGTGACTCTATTTATAGACCAGACCTATCAGTGGTCTCTCAATGGACACCACACCGCCATTCAAAGAGATCTACACACAGATCAGTCGCATCAAGCATGCCTTCCCAAATCGCCAGACAGGAGCTGCCCAGTACGCTGCGGGTCGTGGTGACTGGCGGCAGAGCCGAGGAAGAGAAGTGGCCAGCGTCCCCACTGGCAGAAGACGACCGTGCGTGGGAAGCATGCTCTCCAACAAGCGATGGTATCGTTGATATCCGGAGTGGTTTATCTGAGGGCGGCTACCCATACTGAGTTGTGTTTGTAGACGACCGCAGTGCCGCGATCCCCACGACCGCCGAACTCGAGCCGCTTGACGACGCGACGCCCGCGACAATCCAGTTGGCGGTCCAAAACCTCACGACCCACGAAGACTGGCTGCAGCAGCACGAGGTGATCATAACTTGATTCTCTATATCCTTTCTCGAAGAGAAGAGTGTTGATGCGTATGTCCCACACCAGGCCATCACGGTGCTTCGCTGCGCAGTCGTTCACCACGTCACGCTGTTGTCCGACGCCCACATCCTAGTTCTCATCCCTGCACTTAGTCTCGCAAGCGATAACTTGCGGTCTGCGCTTGCCAAGAACGCGCTGCTCGCCCTCGGCGAGTGCTGTGCGTTTCTGGGGATCGCTCGGCTCCAGCGTTTCCTGTTGCCAGAGAATGGTAGTCGCCACCCCGCGGTGCCGCTCGTCGACGTGCTACTGCGACGCGCGACCTGTGAGAAGCGGTTCCTGAGGGACGCGGCGTGCGACACCGTCGACCGCCTGCTTCTCCACCTGGCGTCACCGGCACTCATCGCCGCCGGGGCGCCGTACGCATCCAGTAAGAATGCCAAGATCGTGGCGGTCGCGTCCAAGCTCATGGCCCATAGCCTCACCCACCTCCACGCACGTGGCGAGTTGAATACCGATCGCTATGCAAGCACTGTGTACGAGGCGCTCGCCAAGTTTCGCGCTGGAAAAGATAGCGGCGCGCGTATCGAGAGCCTCGCGAGTCTACGGCTGCTGGGCGAGGCGCTGGGCCGCGCTCGCTTCGAGACGACGCTGCTGCAGGCGCTGCCGTCTCAACCGCGCCATATCATCACCAGTATGATCACAGAAGTGTTCCCACCCGTGGCGCAGCCAACGCCGTGCATCACTGGCCGCCGTGGCTCGCTCAAAGACCGCATGCTGCTCCAGCAGCTCAAGTCCTCGAATTAGAGAAGAAAAGAGCAATTCAATTATTTTCCCCACTTATTATCAGTGTGAAAAACAAACAACCTGTCCGCAAACGCCGAGAAAGAACGTCTCTCTAGTGGGCCTTGGTCTGGTTGGCGACGCCGGCGATGCGGGCCTTGATCTCGTCCTGGTTGCCAACGTAACGGCCCGAGAGCGGCGCGATGGCGTCGGCGTGCGGGACCGGCTTGAGGTTCTCGTCCAGATCGTACACGAGCGGCACACCCGTGGGGATGTTGAGTCCCGTGATCGTGTCTTCCGAGATGCCGTCGAGGTGCTTGACCAGCGCCCGCAGACTGTTGCCGTGGGCCGCGATCAGAATCTTCTTGCCGCTCTTGAGGGACGGCACAATGACGTTCTCCCAGAACGGCACGACGCGCTCGCCCGTGGTCGCGAGCGACTCGGTGAAGGGCAGCTCTTCCTTGGGCACGTCGGCGTACTTGACGTCGTTGCCCGGGTAGTACGGGCTCTCGGTGTCGAGCGCCGGCGGCGGGATCGCGTAGCTGCGGCGCCAGACCATGACCTGGTCGAGGCCGTGCTTCTCCACCGTCTCTTGCTTGTTGAGCCCCGTGAGCGCGCCGTAGTGGCGCTCGTTGAGCTTCCACGAGCGCACCACGGGGATCCACATGCGGTCCATCTCTTCCAGAATGTTCCACAGCGTCTTGATGGCGCGCTTGAGCACGGACGTGTAGGCGAGATCGAACGCAAAGCCGTTGGCCTTGAGGACCACGCCGGCCTCGTGCGACTCGCGCTCGCCCGTGGCCGAGAGTGGCACGTCGTGCCACCCGGTGAAGCGGTTGTCGACGTTCCACTGGCTTTCGCCGTGGCGGATCAACACGATCTGGTACTTGGCTGCACGTGGAAGAAGAGAAGGACATGGGGTCATATATGAGACTGGGTTTCATATAGACAGAGTAGAATAGCCCCGACGCACCGGC
>JAADVZ010000793.1:0-14730 GCA_023335925.1 Pythium phragmitis | reverse complement strand
GGCGTGCGTGGCAGTCGAAGACTGAAAACCGCGGTGTGAAATTCGCGTTCGTCGGCAGTTCGAGACCCAGTCCAGAGGCCTAAGTCGGACCACCATGAGCGAAGCGTACGCCAGAGCCGTCGTGCCGACGGACATTCCCACACAATGTGGAACGTGGAGCCACCATTGGGGCCTGCCTCCGCACAGTGCGGGCATCCTCGGCGACCTTTGGCCACGTTCCAACCCGAGAGACGTATCCCTTTGATCTTGAGAAACAGGAGTCGCTGGCGACTGGAACTGTCCGGGAGATCGATATCCTCTTCTGCACCGACGTTGCAGAAGAGGCATTGATGGGAAAGAGTCCACACCGTGGTCAATTACGAAATACCCTAGGAAATTATGACCTACGTGCACCGCGTGTGGCGTACGGCCCGTGTCGGTCGCAATGGCCGAGCCGTCACACTCACGAGTGATTGCTCATGAAGCAAGTCTCGCGCCACTGCCACGGCTTTGTCGTGAGCCGCGCCGTGCCCGACCCGGTCATTGCACAATGGAAGGCGCGCATCGAAAGCATCGAGAGCGACATCAAGACGGCCATGCGCGAAGAGACGCATGAGGAGCCCATGCGCGAGGTCGATCGCGACCCCGAGCGGACCGCCAACTTGTTGCGACACGAAGACGAGATCACGCAGACCGGCGCGCACATGGTTATGAGCGAAAAGGAAAAGAAGAACGTGGCCGCGAGGATAACCGCTTCGCCAATTGTCTTGTGTATGCATGGACTCATAGCTGCTGAATCGTTTATATTGTGGGTGTCGAGGTACAACCCCCAGACTGCGTCAGATACCGTCCCTTTGTCTCATTTACGGAACATCTTGAAGTGGTGCCATCACAATTGAAACACACGGGGAGCACTGACTTCGCTTCGAGATGCCCCGTGCGCAAAGCGCGCGCCTGAGTGGGAGATAATCGTGAATCAACTGATTAGGGCCAACCTCGTACTCCAACGCACTATGCGGTGGACTGTACAGATTGTTTTCCCTGAACCCACTACGCTGAACGTTTCACGGGTGTGTGCCCACAAATTCGATATTATAGGTGTCACTTTCATGGGCGACTCGGCCACGTGATAATCGTCGCTCCGATCCGATCGCCAGCGGCAGGCTAGCGACCACGCACCCTTCAGTTTGCCATCTCCCTTCCGCACAACACTGCCCTCATAAACCCTGACGATGCTCCTTGCCGAGACTCACGCGTCCGCTGCAAGCGACATTTCTTTGGACCCGGTAAACTATACGTCAGCCTGGGACGACTCGCGCACGATCAACGAACACGACATTGAGTTCTTCAAGTGCGGATACCTCGTCGCGGGTTAAACCGTGTTCCCGTTTGGTGCCAGGAACAAGAAGCCAAACGTCCCATGGGGCGTGTCTAACGTCTCGCTATCCGACGCCGCGATCGTGGTCAATGTCACGCAGGTGAGTCCCCAATTTAGAGGCGGCAACGTGACGATCACTGCGTGCGATAACTCGATCAGGTGGGAACCCGCGCCGTGGACCGCACCGGCGATTTCGCCCACGGTTGGCGAGCTGGTCGTTGTGGAGGGCCAGTGCGTAGCCATCACGACACGCCTGTATCGGACAGGCAGCGACTGCAACGGCGCGCATGTCATACTTGCGGCTTCGCTATTGAGCGACTTTTGCAAGCGCGCACCGAGCGCCAACGTGTGCAAGACTGGGGACAAGAAGCACGCCCCGTCTCCGTCAACAGCGAGCAGAATGACCAACGCGACCATGCCGCCGCAGCCGCCGACGGACAAGACGACCAATGTGACTGCGCTGACGCCCACGCCAATAGCGTCACCAACTCCGACCGCCACATCAGCCGCGCAGCCGGTACAATCTCGCCGCGCGGGCTTGTTGGCTGTAGTGGGTCTCGCCATTGCAACGACAGTGATGACGGCCCTGTAATCCGCGTGGCCGATTAGTTGATTGGTGAGCACACAGTTCAATTTTGTATGGCGTTTCCCACAAGTCACAGATAACGCTAACAACCATCACTCTGCAATGGCCATTTTATGCAGGTCTTCGTCACCTTTGAAACCGTATATATCACTCCTACAGAGCTGTCGTCTGTCCTCACCAACTCCTTTGGACGTATACCTCTAAGAATTAATGATCGGGTCCAATAGCTCTCTCCCCAACATGGGTGTTGGTGTCCCACGGCCAGGGCCCGCCGGTGCATAACTCTCACTGTTGCATGTGACTGGACAATACAACGAGAGACACATACAGATAGAACGACATGGTGCCGGCGCTCGCCGTGTACATGACGATGCTCGCGACGCTCGCGGGCGTGCTGGGCTTCGCCGTTTTCGTGAGCCGCAAGATGGAGATCGACTCGCGCGTAAAGTTCCTCAGCGCCAAGAACTCGCAGACCGCGATGCGGCTCGGCTGGAGTCTCTTCTCGGCCGGCACAGGATGCTGGACTTTGTTTTCGTTCCCGGAGATTGGCGTGCTCGCAGGCGCATGGGGTATCATCGGCTATATGCTCTCCAGTCTGCTCGGACTCGTCGTGCTCTCGCTCGCGGGCCCGTACTGCCGCGCGATGCTGGGCGAAGGCATGACACTCGCCGACTTTATCTACCGCCGCTTTGGCCGCGTCATGCAAGTGTACGTCGCCTGCATCGCCATCTTTTTCCAGTTCATCGCGCTCACGTCCGAGCTCACGTGTGTCGGCGATCTCGTGCAGTTGCTCTCGCCTCAGGCGAGCCCAGTAATCCCCATCCTGGGCGTCGCCGTGGTCACCAACACGTACCTCGTCGTCGGCGGACTACGCGCGAGCCTCACGGCCAACGTGGTCCAGGGCATGGCCGTGGTCACGCTGGTCTTGGTCGTGTGTACCGCCATTTTTTGCCGCGTAGAAGTGCCCGAGGGCGCGTGGACCGAGACGCAGCTCGCGGCGTTCACGTCCTCTGGGTTTGAAGTGCTCGTGACGCTCTGCATCGCCGTCACGGCGTCCAATCTCTTCCAGACGGGCTACTGGCAGCGCGTGTTTGCCGCCAACGATGACGCGGCACTGAAGCGCGGGTGCTGGTACGCAGCCTTTATCACGGTCCCGTTCACGGTCATGCTCGCGTTCGCCGGCATGGTCTCGTTTCTCGCGTACCCCGAGGGCGTCTACCTCTTTTCTGTCCTCTTCGATATGGGTGCCTTCTGGCAAGTGCTCATCGCCGTGGCCATCGCGTCGCTCGCGAGCGCCGTGAGCAATTCGCTGCAGCTCGGTATTGTCGCCGAGCTGGTCACCAACTTCCCATCCGTGAACCTCTTCTACGCGCGCGCCCTCTGCGGTACGTCTTTTCTTCTCCTTCTTCCCCTCTCTCTACATTCATGACTCTCACTCGTTCCTCTTCCGCACAGTCGCACTTAGTGTACCCGCTGCCGGGCTCGCGCTCAATCACTACAACATCCTCGACCTCTTTCTCATTGCCGACTTGCTCTGCACGGCGACGGTCGGACCCATGCTCTTGAGCCTGTGGCCGCGGGGCCACTACAAAGGCGCGATTGCCGGCTGTGTCGCCGGTCTCGTGGCCATTTTCCTGTGCGGCTGCGTCGTCAAACGCTCTTTTGTCGGCGGCTTCCAGTGGTTCTTGCTGCCCGAGGGACTGTACTCTCACAACAGCATGATCACGTTTGTCGTCGCGCTGCTCGTGCCCATTATTGTAGCCGTTACGGTCTCACTGTCGCTGCCGCCCATGCCGACGCTGTTGCCCACGCAGGACCACGACCTTGAAGAGCATGGACAGGATACCTCGCCACACAGTCGAGCGTCGTCTTCTTCTCCCCTTCGATCACCAGGCTCGAGGAATGGAGTGTTCGGGTTTGCACCACTGCTCACGCCGCCAGTCCCTGCCTTGGCACCTAGTGCACCGCTGCTTCCGTCGCTCACGGCGCCATCAGAAGAGGACACACGGGTGGTCCAAGGTCCACCGATGGTCCGATAAAAGTCCTCGGAGTGAAGAAGTTAATATGACGGATGCAAGCAGTTTTGACAGAGAGATCGGACTCTGATAGTGTCACAGTTTCTTGGGTGTGCCAAGTGCGAAATCAAGTGACCCCTCAAGGATTTGAGGACGTTTGGTGCGTGAGTCTGTGGTGGGGAGATCGACTAAACAGTCCGGGTTGCGGTGATATAGAGTTCCCTGGTCGTTTCTTGCTGTGACGATTGTGCTGATACACGAATCGAGAGGACACTCTTGACGGAGAACTTGACGGAGAACTGGCAGGCCATGTACTTTCGTGTAACTTGCCTGTAGTCAATGGGGGAATTGCGGGTGCCCATTTAGTAGTATTCTCTCTCGCCTGATATTACACAATCCATGCAATCTGGCGTGCGCCTTACAGTGCGCTCTACAAGGTGATCTCCCCGTGTGCTCTCTGGACCAGAGAGCATCGCGGTTTGCTGCACGGAGGTCGTTCTCTTTGGCGACGAAGACGGAACGTTTTGATGGGTGCCGTGTGATGTTGCTATAGTACCGTAGTATCAGATAATGATGATGGTGATCATGATGACATGTGATGGTGCATCTGGCACGCCCTTCAAGAATCGCGGGGGCTCTTGATGCGAATCTTCCCGACGCCACCGACAGAGTCCAATGAACTTTGTTCATGGGCGCCACGTGTGGCGGCGCGTCACTCGCGCCAGAGTGTCTGCTGGAGCCCAGACGATTTCCCGGTGAGGAGCTGGAGGGAGACTGCATGCCCCTACAACTCCCTCTCTCTGTCATCCGCTCTCGACGATGACTGCCGCCGACTAAAGCGGCGCTCACTCCACAACTCACCCTCTTCCAAGAAAGTACAAGCATCCCCACCATCAGCCATGAAGCTCACCAACGTTCTCGTTATCGCCGCCACCGGCATTGCTGCCACGCAGGCCGCCATCAAGCCCATGATCATCGGCGGCACCGAAGTGCCCGTCGGTGAGAAGACCTGGATGGTCGGGCTTCGCGAGAACATTGGCCAGCGCAGCCGCTGCGGTGGTATGCTCATCACGCCGACGAAGGTGTTGTCGGCTGGCCACTGCCGGACGTTTGGTGCCGTCGCTATCGGTACGCACTTCAAGGCCAACGGCACGGACGGCGAAGAAATCAAGATTATCAGCGAAGTGAAGCACCCCAAGTACAACGAGCCCGACGAAAACTCGGCTTCGTGGGACTACAAGATCATCACGCTCGCCAGACCGTCCAAATTCAAGCCTGTACAGATCCTGCTGGACAACCCATCGCTGCCGCCAATTGTGGGCAAGTACGCCACGATCATGGGCTGGGGCAACACCCGCGAGGAGAACGGCACGCACGTGTCGTCGTCCAATGTGCTGCTCCGCGTGGACCAGGAGATCCGCACGATGGAGCAGTGCGCGGCAATGGGCATGAAGCCGCTTGACGAGAGCATGGTCTGTGCTGGTGGCGTCGAGGGTGAGGACTCGTGCAATGGCGACTCGGGCGGACCGCTCTTTATGGAGACCTCGAAAGGGGATGCTGTGATCGGCGTGGTCAGCTGGGGCAACGGCTGCGCGCGCAAGGACCAGCCGGGCGTGTACGCTCGCATTTCGAACGTTGTCGGGTGGATCAAACAGAATGCGCCCCGCGCCAAGTTCATTCCGTACCCAGACTGCTAGCCATGTGCACTTGCGAGCAACTGTAGGGAACGACGAAGTTGGCACTGGAATAATAATTGAATAGAATCCAATTATTTGCGGTATGTGCTCCAGTCGTTCGCCACCTCCTCATTAATGATCTGCGGACAACATGCCTTGGGCATACGCGAGAGAATTAGCATTCAGCCAGTCGCCTAACGAATCTGACCAAGAGCAGCCCGGGTGCGCTGAGTTCATGTCAATTAGAATTGAACCCCGGACCCAATTATATATTGTCGTCAATTACCAAATCAAGGTGGATAAAGTGGGACACAGTCTCATAACCGGGTCAGCACAAGAATCCCATGCTGACGCTTCAAATCGGCCAGTGCGGCAACCAGCTCGGGCGCGCATTCTTCTCGGCGCTCGCGCACGACGACGAGCGCATCACAAGCGATGTAGCCGAATCCAACGGAAGCGCCTTTTTCCGCTCGTCCGATCCATGCGCTCGCGGCGCGCTGAATCGCCCTGTAGCGCGCGCCGTGCTCGTTGACATGGAGCCCAAGGTCGTCGCGCAGTGCCTCAGCACGGCCCGCAGCGCCCACGCAGGGTTTGCGTACGATCCGCGCAACGTACTGACGCAGCAAAGCGGCTCAGGCAACAACTGGGCGCTGGGCTACGCGGGCCACGGCGCGCGGCTCGCCGACGCGCTGGAAGACTTGCTGCAACGGGTAGGTGTCCACGCATTTGATGGCGATCTTGCCAACGTTGGTTTCCCACCTTTACTTACCACGCCAACGTTGGATTTCCAACTGTACTCACCTCGCTCTGTGTTCTTACGGCAATTAGGAAGTGGAGCAATGCGACGCCGTGCATGGTGTGCTCACGCTGCAGAGCGTGGCCGGCGGCACCGGGTCGGGCTTGGGATCGTATTTAACCGAGCACGTGCTCCGCGACGCGTTCCCGTCGGCGCTCTTGCTCAATGCCGTCGTGTGGCCGTATGCATCAGGAGAAGTCATTGTGCAAAACTACAACGCGCTACTCACGATCGCGAGCCTCACGCGCGCAGCCGACGGCGTGTTCGTGCTGCCCAATGACACGGCCCACGCCGAGTGTCAGCGGCTGCTACGGCTGCCGCGTCCGTCCTTTGACGACCTCAATGGCGTGCTCGCGACGCGGCTCGCAGCGGCACTACTACCCGTGGGGGATTCTACCATCGAGCCCATGATGGAGATGGGCAGACAGCTCTGTTCGCATGCCGTACGTACATATGATTGGTCAAGTGAGACTCTCGAACTGACAGTGCTCCCCGTGGTATTTATCTGTAGGGCTACAAGCTGTTGGACATCAAGACGATCCCGCAGATGCCACCACGGTCCAAGCAGTTTACGACCCACACGTGGACGGGGCTTCTCAAGCATCTCCACCAAATGCAGATCGCCAACGCGCCGCTTGAAGAGGGCATCGACTGGCACATTAAGCTTGACACGGCCCACGGTCGCGCGTATAACCGTGCCCTCGCGTCCATGCTGGTGCTGCGCGGTGGCGGCCAGGACACGAGCGAGGCTGTGGACGTGACGGCGTTTCGTGATCCAGCAATGTACGCGTCCTGGTCGCTTGAGCCGTTCACGTGGTTTACGTCACCGAGGCGGTTTAACGCGTACGACAAGTCAGCGACACTCATTAGCAACTCGAAAGCACTGCTGCCGACGCTGGCAAGCACCGTGGACAAGGCGTACGAGATGTTTTCCCACGGCGCGTATACGCACCAGTACGCGCGCCACGGCGTTGACAATGCGTTCTTCCAAGAGTCGTTTCTGCAAGTGGATCAAGTCGTGCGGAATTACCAGACGCTATGAAGCACGATGGCGTTTGTGGGGAGACCCTGTTGATGCACAGTTTGTGAACGCAGTCGACCTTCGCGTTGTGCGCCGACATCTCGGCAACTGGTGGAAGCGGGTTCTAGACTGATACTACCAATGTGCGGTGATGAATGATTTCTTTTATCGTCGGACACGACCAGCCACACTGCCGGTGGCCAGCGATTGAGGAGAGCCCGTCCGCAAGACTGTACAAGCCGCGTCTCCACACCAAGCCGAGTTGGCTGCACAAGCAGCTGGGCATGAAACAGCCAGAGAAGCCAATCGCCACTCAAGTAACTTGGTAGAGGACATCAACAATTCTACGACACTGACCAATCCTCTCCCTTCCGCTCGATGGCGCCATGGTATCTGACACCCTCGGTTCTGCAATGTGTGAAGTCATTCCACGACGACACAGTCTGTCCCCTGCTGGTCCTTACCCACGCGCTATGACTGCATGGTCGCCTGGATGCACGAGACTTCCGCCATGTTGACCAGTACATCATCCGTCTCGTCGAGTCCGTTCTTGTTTGATGATAGGGAGACTTTGGCAGAAGCTGCATAGGATTCATGTTGAAGTTGGCTTCATAACCACCGGCTTGTAAATAGTACCGTAGAGGGAATGCACCCACTATCAAAGGATGCACTATCGGGCTGTAGTACAAAACACGCCTCTAATACTGCGCGGTCAACTTCAATCCAACTGTCCTATCCAACCGCATGAGCAAGAATCCTCTCTTCTTCTTCTTCATCATCATCTTCTTCTTCTTCCCCCTCCCTCACTGCTCTCTTCTGTCTCACTTTGCCTCTCCGACCTCTTGCAACGCTCGTGACCGGCATGCCGCGCCAAGTCAAGTCAGAGAAGCCCGACTCACGCGTCGATGACGTGCTGTTGCGCCACGTGCGTCTAGTGAAGCCGCACCTCGCGGCGCACGGCTTCAGGACGGACAAATGGACGACCATCGCGGCGGCCGTGAACCGCGAGGTCGGGTACAAGGTGTGGAACACGGGCAACGGTGCCCAGGGCCGCTACAGCCACTTGGTACAACGGTACCACAAGGGCCACCGCGACATGACGCCGGCCTTGCGCGTCCGATTCAGAGACTATTTCACGGTCCTCAAGAAACGCAGCTCCACGGCGAGTCAACGAGAGAGTGGCGTTGCGGATGAGAGCGAGGGCGAAGCTGATGACGAAGAGGAAGAGAAGGACGATGAAGGGGCAGTGTACGAAGACGACGAGGCCGCCGACGATGAAGAGATCGAAGAGATCCAATTGGCGCGCGACAGCCCAGCCAGCAGTGCAGCGAATACTGACCTTGTGAACAGCGTGCGTCCACCGCAAGCCACACTCGTGAATGCAGCGCCAGTGGCGCCGACTGCCGCCGTGACGTCGGTCGCGCTGTTCCACGATACGGTCACAGCGCTACGGGAGATGACTGGTGGGCTGCTCCACGTGATTGAACAGGACCACGCCGCACGCCGCGAAGAGATTCAGCGCAACCGTGAAGAACGCAAAGAGCTGCTCGAGGTCGTGCGGCTCGCGCTTCAGCCAATGCGCGAGTGATGGTTTCCCTCTTTTTAGCTGCTTTTCGAAATGTCGTGGATAACCTGAGATACACATGACGTGTTCTTATCCATTGGAGTGTTCCGTTTTGTGGCTCTGCCCACCAACAAGACCTAAGTGGAATGTCGACGGCTTCGTCCTCGGCGCCAACTGCGCTGCCCTTGGTTGTGTCGCGCCGTGCTGTGACGTCGCATCACCTATGCCGGCAAGGCAGCGTGCCGTGCAGTGGCTCCAGATCGCGCGCACCGTGACCTTCGGTCTCGGTGGCATCGAGACGTCGGCGCCCGTGTGCCAAGTGCCGTTTAGCTTTTTGCTGCAGAAGTTTGCACACGAGTGAACGGCGGGTGGCCCGAGAATGCCGTGCTGCGCGCGTTGCTGGTGCGAGCGAGCGCGCCGCAATCGGCGCCCAATGGCGTGGTTAACACGTGGTGGCCCATGCCGTGCACACGACAATGCAAGTCGCAGCCGCACACGCTGGTGGCATTCACTCACCTAAAGGCGCCACGCTGGTCGCCGCGGCAGCGAAGGTTGCGCGCTCCAAATCCGCTTCGCAGGTGGCGATACCGACCACGACCGCGTCGGCAAGTGGAACGCCTGTGACTGCAACGGCAACACTAGTCTCGAACGGCGAGAGGAGACCGTCGGTGCCGCCAGCAGCGGCAGTTACAAGCAGTCGAGTTGGTGCCGTGGTCACGCCGGCACCGACGCCAGTGGCTCTAGTTCGGACCACAGAAGCAGTTCCAGTTCAGGCCACTCCAGCCGTACCAGCTCGTGCGACGCCAGCGGCGCCGGCTCCACTGCAGATGCAGATACTGGATATGTCCCGCCAGCTCCATCGCCACTGCAATCATAGTCGCTGTTGAGTTCGACGCCACGTAAACGCCGCGCAGCGAACGCAGCGACTGTAACGTCGCCAACGACGTGCAGTATGCTGGACCGCTTTGTCGTGATGGAGAATGCACGTCTAGACAACGCCCGCGAAGAACGCGCGTATATGGAGCAGATCAAGTACGATGTGGAAAAGCAAGACCACGAGCGCGAGCACGCGCAGCATCGCGAGTTGCGTCGACATGACCAAGCAGAATGGAGACACGAGCAAGCGACACTGACCACGTCGCTGGCGGAGGCCAAGAAGACGATCGAGGGCCAGCAGCGCGTCATTCACGAGCTGCAGCAGCGAGCCATTCAGTGGGAGACCCTTGGGAGGCAGCGAGATGAACGGCTCCAGCAGCAGGAAGCTCATTTCACGGGGCAGGGAGAGTGGTTCACACAACTGGAAGCTCAGTTGCAGAAGCAGATCTCTCCGCGAGACCAAGATATCAAAAAGCTGCGGGCGGCGATCATAGCGAGAAAGAGGAACGAGAGGCCGCATTAAGAAATGTGATGAACACGATCAAGCAGGCGCTCGCAGGAGAAGAGGACGAGAGTTAAGTGTACGAATAGCTAAGACACATTTCAATCTGAAGTCGCTGTAGGAAGGTTATTAGCAGTAAACAAAATTGGATTGTGGTATTTTGAGGCTCCTCTCTATACTATCGATCGCACAGGGTCAAAGAAGAGGAATCTCGCACAGAATGCTTAGAAGTCCGGGTACGAGATGAACTTGGCGCCCGGGGCGTTCTGCTTGATCCAGCTGATGACTGTCGATACGCGGGAGTACACGCCGGGCTGGTCCTTGCGTGCACAACCGTTGCCCCAGCTCACGATGCCGATCACGGCGTCACCGCGGGAGGTCTCCATGAAGAGAGGACCACCCGAGTCGCCGTTGCACGTGTCTTGGCCTTCAACGCCACCGGCACAGACCATGCTCTCGTCGAGTGGCTTCATACCGAGGTCAGCACACTCCTTCATAGTACGGAGCTTCAGGTCCACACGGAGCAGCTTGATTGAGGCTGAGTCATGGGTGCCGTTCTGCTCCTCACGGGTGTTGCCCCAGCCGATGGCGGTCGCAAACTTGCCCACGAGCGGCTTGCGCGTCGGGTTGTCAATCAGCACCTGCACAGGCTTAAACTTGGACGGCTTCTCGAGCGTAATGATCTTGTAGTCCCAGTCGGCGGCGTTGTCATCCGGCTCGTTGTACTTGGGGTGCTTTACTTCGCTCACGATCTTGATCTGCTCGCCGTCCGTGCCGTTAATCTTGTAGTGCGTACCAACAGCAGCGTACCCAAAGGTCGGGCAGTGGCCGGCCGAAAGGACCTTAGTGGGCGTGATGAGCATGCCGCCACAGCGACTGATGAGGTTGATGTCGTCACGAAGACCGACCATCCAGGTCTTTTCGCCGATCGGCACTTCGGTGCCGCCGACGATCAGCGGCGTGATGGCCGCCTGGGCCGTGGCGAGGCCCGTGGCGGCGATAGCGAGAACGTAGGAGAACTTCATGGTAGACTTGAAGTAGGAGGAGAGAGGCTGGGGGTACTTGGTACTTGCTCGATAGAAGGCGAGTTGGAAAGTGAGTTCCTTGAGTAGGGGTCGCCGCCCGCAAGCTTCCGGCGATCACTGGAAGGGCCCCTCAATGTGGCCTCGAGAGAGAGGGGCAAGTGTCAACCTGCTGGATCATCTTTCCTCAAACGGGTGGATTTCAGGCACGCCCCCACGCACCCCATGATTGCGGGACATACTGTACGCCACCCACAAGTCACAGTGACCAGACCCATCTCGTGTCAGGACAACTGAGTACAAATGCCAGGACTGGCTCACGGTCTCACATGCGGCTTCAAGTGGAGGAGCCAACGCTGCGTGACAACGCGACGATCTCTGTTCCAGTATCTGAGTTTGTTGAAGCTGCTGGGGGAAGTGTTCAGTTAAGAATGGGAGAAAACATCAGTCAGTGCTGGAGTCGTCAGAATGATGACGGCGCTCTGATTATGATTGGTGGATAAAACCACTCCAAGATATACCATTGGATAAAATCGAAACTGACGTGTGGTTTCCGTGTTGGATCTTGATGTGATCTGACGCGTCGTAATGCAGTAAACAGACTCCCCAGTTGCTGCCCCCTTCAAGACATCGGCTAAAGCAGTTGTAATTGCAGAATAGCGTAGTGAAATAGGAGTAGCAGGATTTCGGCCACCTAAACGATGGTTTGCTGTTCAAGATCGATCTCCCTGTCAGGCCTCTGGAAAGAGGCACAACTTTTGAAGGATGCCATGCCATGCAAGCCGGTGGCAGCGGGAAAACCGTCACGGACAGCATCCCCTTATAATATACCAGTAACATTAACTAGTGCCCGGTGGAGACTCACAATCTCGCTGGGATTGCGTTGCGCTTAGGATCGGATCGTAAACGAGAAGATTCGAACTCGCGTCAGGTAATATACCATGGCGGCTCAACTACTACGTAGTCCATTGCTGATCGGTCCTGGCATTACGCTCCAGCTGAACAGCCCTATCGCCTATGGTCTGGGGATGGGACCTCGATCGGCAATACAGTGTTGCCGATCAGGATCTCATCCCTACGCTATTGTGCGGATCGTGCCTGATCAAAGCACCGAGGAACCGTTATATTTACGTCACAGTGTGCTGGGCTCTGACGGCATACACATACTGTATCAAGTACTGACGAGTCGGTTTCATTATTATACTTACTAACTTCTATTCATCTGGTAGGTTTATTTGTCCGGGTTTGAGAGGTACGTAGCACCTGGTGCGTTGGCGCGGATCCAATTGACCACCGTAGCCACGCGGGCGTACACGCCTGGCGAGTTCTTGCGCGCACAGCCGTTCCCCCAGCTCACAATACCAATGATAGCATCTCCCTTGGACGTTTCGAGGAACAGCGGACCGCCCGAGTCGCCGTTGCATGCGTCCTGGCCCTCCACGCCACCGGCGCACACCATGGACTCGTCCATGCGAAACCTCAGCAGGTTCTGGCACTGGGTCGGCGTGCGGAGCGCAAGATCAACCCGCAGCAGGTTGTTGGACGCTGAGATGTGGGTGCCGCCCAACTCTTCGCGCGTGTTGCCCCAGCCGATCACGGTCGCAAACTTGCCGAGAACGGGCGCTACTGTCGGGTTGTCCAGGAGGATCTGCACGGGAGTGAACTTGGACGGCTTCTCGAGCGTAATGATCTTGTAGTCCCAGCGCACGCCGGCCTCACTATTGTCAAACCTGGGGTGGACCACCTCGCTGACGATCTTGATCTGCTCGCCGTCCGTGCCGTTCGCCTTGAAGTGGGTGCCGATCGCAGCGTAGCCAAAGGTAGGGCAGTGCGCTGCCGAGAGGACCTTGGTGGGCGTGATCAGCATGCCGCCGCAGCGGCTCTTGAGGTCGATGTCGTCACGGAGACCGACCATCCAGGTCTTTTCTCCGATCGGCACTTCGGTGCCGCCGACAATCAGCGGCGTGATCGCGGCCTGCGAGGCCTGGACCGTGGAAGTGGCCGTGGCAGTGAGAACGAGAACGTGGGAAAGCTTCATGGCTGGAGAGAGAGAGGTTGGCGTAGTACTTGCCTCGAAGTTGGCGAGTTGGAAAGTGACAGCGACTCCATGACTCTCGGTGTGGTTTGCTCAACGGTAGTAATGAGGGGCAGTGTCCCTCCCCCTCGTTCATTGTGTCTCAGGGTTATCACCAAACACGCAGCTGTCGCCCTTGTCCCAACCGCATTTGAGGTCCACAATTGAGTGAGATTGACACCTGGGTCAGTGAGTGGGTCGGGAAAGTCTATGGATACCACTGGTACTGTATCTGCTGCCTATCAACAGCGAACCCCCTCTGCGAAAGTAAGTCATTCCAAAGTTGAGGGAACGAAAGGGTGTACTAAAATTACGTACCGGTATGGTATACTGTGCAGACTGCGGTACAGTTTTACATGTACTAGTAGTATCACCAGCACTGAGAATGACAACTGTGAGGTGGCGTACAGTACGCTAGCGTTCAAGCGCAAATGGTAGACCGGAAGTATTACGAGGATCGAATCGACAAATCATCGATCGCTGGATAAGTGCTCGCCTAAATCGACTGGTGGACATTGCGAGGGGGGATGACCGTGTTAGACGATTCGTCTACAACTGACGACTCACCGAAGGGCTGAGCTTGGGCCAAGGTCAGCCCTTCGGTGAGTCGTCCTTGGCACTGCAAAGGGCATTTGCGGTTCCAAGTTGGTCGAGAAGAAAAGAGAGACGGCGTCGTCTATGGCGGCGGGGAATGTTACGATTCGCTTCTGCCAAGACGGCTGAAGGATTTGTGTACTTACTCTGCTCTCAGTCGTCGACCGTCAGGAAGGTGACTCACGTGGACATACGCTTATGCTCCAGCTGGCGTGAGTTACCTTCCCGAAGGTCAACGACCCCCCACTGACACTCGCGACTGGCACGTGTCATGAGCTGGATCCACTGACCCCATCACGGTCCGGGTAGAGAGGAAAGGATTAGCGCCCAGTACACTGTGTACGGACAGCGCGTCCTCATCTGCTTCATGTGTGTCGCGTGGAAAGGCCACGAGTTGAATACGGGCGGGTTGCACCAAGAACACGGGCGCGTGCTTTGGCGACTCGGGCGGCCCGCTCGTGCTCGAGCGTTCCACGGGGGACGTCTCGATCGGCGTCGTCAGCTGAGGGTACCCCAACTCGTGCGGCAGGGACGGCAAGCCCGTGGTCTTTGGGCGCATCGCGCACGTCGCCGACTGGATCACGTCGCTCGCGCCGGGCGTTCGCTGGGTGTAAGAAGCATAAACTTGTATTGCCGAGTTAGCCTCC
>JAADVZ010000792.1:0-14761 GCA_023335925.1 Pythium phragmitis | reverse complement strand
AGGAGCAGGCCAGCAAGAGCTTGACGCGTGGCTGCTGGCGGCGCGAGTAAAAGGTCGCGATGAGGTACTGGCACAGTGAGAAGTTGATGAGCAGCGTGATGGGCATGAGGGCGAGGTGCGAGACATAGTCCATCCGGTCCTGCGTGATCTCGACCATGACGAAACGCTTGGGTCTGTGGCGGAGGGTGGGGAGGCTTTCACGTAGTCTGTCGTCGAAGGGTTTGTGCTGGACTGTAGAGATACTACCGGAGTGGTGTCTTGAATCGGCTAATCCAAGCGACTGAGGCTTAGTACATCTGGGAAGCAGTCTGGCGTTATACTCAAAGCCTATCTTTGTCGTCCTCTCTACCTGACCTGATCCCGTGGTGCTCAGGTGTCTGATAGTACCGTACGGTAACCCACGAAGGACACAGAAGCCTATGGCCGCTAGTTGACAAATCGTTCACGCCAGATCGGATCTTTCCACGGGCCCTACTGTAGAACACGGTCGGCTCGTTTCCAGTGGAGACCGTGAAGAGTAAGAAAACGGACGATCCCATAGAACGTCCTCCCTTCTGTGGCTACGCAAGTGTGGTGGACACTGCACACGGTCCTTTTCCTCCTTCTCCTCGTCTTGCTCTACACCAGCAACGGGTACAAGTGCTCGTCGTAGATCGGCTGAAAGTAACACGGCTCTTGCGTGACGATCGATGCCGAGTCAATGACCCAGCACGTGTGGGTCACATCGGGCAGCACGTGGCGAAACAACCCGCCTCGCTCATCCAGCGTCCGGAGACCGTACGTGTCTTCCTTGTACTCGAGCGTGAGCTTCATGTCGAGGATCTTGAGGTCCTTAAACTTGTCGAGCACATCAATCTCCTTGTCCACGTCGTTGTACTGGCCAAAGATCGAGGTCTGCCACGGCGAGATCACACCGTCCTCTGGTGAGATGAAGAAGTGGGCCGCCTCCAGTTTGAGGAAATTGGCGCGACGCCGGGCCTTGGCATCAGTGCACTCTTTATCACTGGACTCACACGGGTTAATGTTGTTAATGACTGGCAGGAACGGATTGCTCGCCACCCAGCGGTCGTGCACGGGCGAGCGCGCGAGGTTAAAGCCGGAATAGGACTTTTGACCCTCGGGGTGGTCAAACGTCGCGACGGTCATGTCGTACTGGATCTTGCCGTTGTAGTCGGCCGGCGTATAGTGCGAGAAATCAAAGAGATCATGCGGAATGAGCTGAGCGCCAAAGCCGTTCGCGTACACGAGCAGCGGCACGTGGTCGGCCGGCTGTGGCCCGTAGAAAATCCCGTTCTGCGCGCCCGCCAGACTAATGTACAGCTTGACGTTATGGTCGTCCATCTCTTCGATCACGGCGCGCGAGAGTGCGCCGCCCTGCGAGTGGCCAATAAAGATGTACCCGGTGCGATAGGCCGACGGGTTCTTGGCGATATCGGCGCGGATCTGTGCGATCGCGAGCGGTACTTGGTCCGGAAGCGCCTCGGTGGAGCACTCGTCCTGGCAAAAGTCGAGCGCCGTGACGACGCGCCCTTCGGCCGTGAGGTTCTGCACAAAGTGGTACCCCGAGCGCGCGTTCGCCGTCACGCCGTGGAAGAAAAACACGGGTAAGCGGCCGTATTTGGACGGCGCGGAGGCCGCGTGCGACGAGGACACGCGCTGCGCGCGGAGCTCGAGCGGGAACGGCAGCATGCGGGCATCAGCGAGCAAGGCGATGCACGCTGTCGCTAGGAGCAGCAGCAGAGAGAACGAGCGTGGCGCCATGGCGTGGAGCAGAGGAATCTCAAAGTGACTGGCGACGGCTCCACGGGCGGCCGGCGAAGTGGGGCACCTTCGAAGGATCTCCATGAGTCATGTTTCGACTGACCATCATTCCTTTCTGTTAAATCAGTCGAGAGGTTACGAACTATTAATCTGGACATATCGGTTTGTATCTGTCAGACATCTGATAGTAGTTTGTATCGGACCTCAAACGGCGCAAGTTCAACTGGAACGCTGTCCGTTGCCAAAGGCAACTCACTCCATCAGTGGAACCCCCGGGGGTTTCCTGCCGTTATTATGATCTATGAACTCTGCGTGGTCGTTTCACGGGCTCCTCCATAGCTCCTCCGTAGCTTCTCGCAGTCTTGCTAGAACGCCTTCATTCTCCAAGTTGGCAGACCACGCAAGCGCACCGAGTCTTTCTTCTCGTCAAAAGCAGCCATGGGAACTCGTCGTTGGCTGGCGTTCGTGATCTTTTTGGCGCTACAGCTCGGTGTGTTGGCGTCAGCACACAAGCATCTCCGTCCCCACCACCACCACCGCTTTCATATCGTGCTCAAAGAAGCCGAGGGCGATCTTCCACCTGAGACTTCCGACGACCCAGACTCTGAGGTCGACATCGGCGACCAGTTCTTCAATGCTGCCGCCAGTAATGGCGCTCCCGCCTACGGCGCTGAGCCCATCGCCCTAATGGCTCCAACCGTGCCGGCTCTAGCCTCGCCCATGCCCCAGCCTCTCCCAGTCTTCTTCTTCCACGGCGTCACGTCCACCAACAAGTCAAGCTTCAACTTCTACACCAACTTGACTGCAGAAGGCCGCCTGGTCATCGGGCTCTCATTCTGCCAGGAACTGTGCTCGGTCTCGTCGCTCAACGCACAGGTGCCCGCGGCGATCGCACAGATCCGCTCGACGATCGCCAATGACGTACGCTTCGAGAGTGGCTACATTTTCATTGGCCATTCGCAAGGCGCGTCAATTGCGCGTGCCGTCGTAGAAGAGATGGACGACCACCAAGTCCGCATGCTGATTTCGTTAGCGGGGCCGCAGAACGGCATCTTTTACGGCCCACAGCCGAGCGACGCCATTCCTACGCAGGCGTTTGCCAGTCGCCTCGGTCCCAAAATGATCCCGCCGTCGGTGTTCAACTTCAACGACTATGGTCCGAGTGACTATGTGACTGGCAAATTCCAGTCTGATTTCAATTCCCTTGTGTTCAGCTACCCGCAGTTGCAGGATAAACTCTCGGTGCTGAACCTCGGGCGCTCCCCGGTCAAGCGCGAGTGGCGCACGGCCAACACGTTCCTCCCAGTCGTCAACAACATCAACCCGTGCGATGGATCGGATAAGGAGGCTTGCATTGCTGCCAAGCAGAAGCGCCGTGCCAACTTCCTCAAGCTCAAAAGCGCCCATTTCTTCGGCTCACCGGCGGATGACGTCATTGCGCCGTGGCAAAGCTCTCTCTTGGGTCAGTACACGGACGTCGCCACCACTGACGATCTGTTAACCAACTTCCCGCTGCTGCAACCCATGGAGATGAAGCTCACAGAAGAGTACCAGCAGGACACGTACGGACTCAAGACACTGGATGCGAGAGGTGGGCTCTTTCTCTATGATGTGCCCGATGTGGGCCACTCGTGCTGGGTCACCGATTCGGTGCCGCTCGGCAAGAAAGATACGTGCCTCTGGAAGCCCGTGTACGAGGATTATCTGTACCCGCTTCTCATGACGCACGGCTGGGGCGTAGTCTAAGAGCACTGAGCAGCCCTCGTGCGTTGGTTGCATTCTCACACGTCACACATCCTGCATTCTCACACGTCGCATACACTGCATCTAATAGTACCCCCTGTACGGGTGGGGTACTAAATGTCCCCCTTACAAGAAAAGGTTTTATGGTTCTTTTGATTGAGGTTTTTCATGCCTCTGTGGGGTGGATATGAGCGAACGATCTTGAAAGCGTGGAAAGAAGACGACCAACGTCATCGCCTAAAAGACAGTGCTCCTCCTTCCGACACCCGTAGCGCCATCAATATGCAGCAGGTGCATCCGTAAATGGGCTCTCCGGAAAGAGCTTGTTTCACTCTCTCTAACACCGTTCTCATTATCTCGTGATAGGCTGTTTTGGACCCGGAATCCCAGGTCGAAAAGGTACGACAGAGTTGCCAAGATATCTTTTTCATGCTGCAGTCCCCAGATCCTCAATATTGCATGGCATTCAACAGGGAGAGAATGCGCGCATGTCGTCATTCATCGGCGCGATCGCGATCGCCGACATGGTTAAAACCACGCTCGGCCCCAAGGGCATGGACAAGATCCTCCAGTCGATGGGCGGGCCCGACAAGAACATCTCCGTGACCAACGACGGCGCGACGATTTTGCGGTCCGTGTACGTCGACAACGCCGCCGCCAAGGTGCTGATCGACATTGCCAAGACCCAGGACGAAGAAGTGGGAGACGGCACGACCAGCGTGGCTGTATTGTGCGGAGAGCTCCTCCGCGAAGCCGAGAAGCTCATTGACCAGCGGATCCACCCGCAGACCATTATTGATGGCTGGCGCATTGCGTTGACCACAGCCCATGATGCGCTGCTCGCGAGCGCGCGTGACCACGCGGAAGATCCCGTCAAGTTCCGTGAGGATCTGCTGAATATCGCCAAGACCACGCTCAGCTCAAAGCTGCTGACCCACGAAAAGACCCATTTTGCCGAGCTTGCCGTGAACGCTGTGCTTCGGTTGAAAGGATCCAACAATCTTGACCACATCCAGATCATCAAGAAGGCCGGTGGCTCGCTCAAGGACTCGTACTTGGACGACGGCTTTATTCTCGACAAGAAGATTGGCGTGGGCCAGCCCAAGCGCGTGGAAAACGCCAAGATCTTGATTGCCAACACGGGCATGGATACGGATAAGATCAAGATTTACGGCGCTCGTGTCAAGGTCGACTCGATGGAAAAGGTCGCGGCGATCGAGGAGGCCGAAAAGGCCAAGATGAAGGCCAAGTGTGAAAAGATCGCGGCCTTTGGCATCAACTGCTTTGTGAACCGCCAGTTGATTTACAACTACCCCGAGCAAATCTTCACGTCCAAGGGCATCATGGCGATCGAGCACGCCGACTTTGATGGCATTGAACGGCTCGCGGCGGTCACGGGCGGTGAGATTGCGTCGACGTTTGACAACCCTGAGCTGGTTCAGATTGGCGAGTGCGAGCTCATTGAAGAAATCATTATCGGCGAGGATCGCTTACTGCGCTTCTCGGGCGTCAAGACGGGAAATGCCTGTACGGTCGTGCTGCGAGGCGCTGGTCTCCACCTGCTGGAGGAGGCCGAGCGGTCGCTCCACGATGCACTCGCTGTCCTCTCGCAGACTGTCAAGCACTCGCAGACCATCATGGGCGGCGGCTGCACCGAGGTGCTCATGGCGCAGGCCATTGACGCCAAGGCACCGTCCGTGCCCGGCAAGAAGGCCCTGGCCATGGAGGCGTTTGCGCGTGCGCTGCGTCAATTGCCCAGCATTATCGCCGACAATGGCGGTTTTGATAGCGCCGAGCTGGTCACGCAGTTGCGCGCAGCCCACCACAGCGGCCAGACCACGGCCGGTCTCGATATGACGACGGGCACGATTGGCGACATGGATGCGTTGGGCATTCGCGAGGCACTCAAGAGCAAGAAGCAGGTGCTTTTCTCTGCGGCCGAGGCCGCCGAGATGATCCTGCGCGTCGACGATATCATCAAGAGCGCGCCGCGCCAGCGAGGCGGATACTAGGAGTCTCTTCCTTGGTATGGTAAGCGAGATGAAATAGGATCAGGTCGGACTGGACGTGGGGCTACGTATAATATAGCGAGCAAGTGATTCATCATCCAGAGTGACCTGAATATGCCGTACTGAAATGGGTTCTTGTTTGTATTCCTCTTCCTGTGCGTGGCTACAGCGTGGGTGGCGAGATTGCCAGTGCAGATCGGCGCTTGAGCGTGTCGACCAAAATGCTCTCGACGAGTTTCCGCGCTATCTCGGTCGCGTGGGCGACCTCGGACGCCTCCTGAACAATGTCCGGCAGGAAGACCTCGCGAATGTCCCTGAGCAGTGGGTCGTAAAAGTGACCCGTCTCAATGAGCGTGTCGAACACCTGCGTGTGGAGATCCGATAAATAGTGCTTTGCAAAGCCGCGAGCGGCGACTTTTTCTTCGAGCTCGGCCTGCGCGGCGAGTCGGCGCTGCTCATCGTCGAGCCGCCGCTGCTTCTCGGCGTACTTGCGCTTGGCCTCGGCCTCGAGTCGCTGGACCTCGGCCAGCTCCGCGTTGCGGGCCTGCTCAAACATTTCCTGGCGGTGGCGAATCTCGCTCAACTCCTCTTCTTCCAGAACTTCGAGCATACCGATCTCCAGCGTCTTGCCCACGAGCACTTCGAGAATCGGCTCGACCTCGAGGTCAAAATCGAAGAGATCGCCGTGCTCTATCTGCGTCCACGCGTCAATGCCCGAGGGTAATGGGATGAACGAGACAGGATGGTGGAGATCCAGCAGCGCGTCAGTCTGCGTGTCGACGTCCATTTCCGGGTTACGGTCTGTGAGCTCTTCGAGGTAGTTGTCAGTCTGGATGTCCATGTGCGAGCGGCCGTCCACGGGTGGAGGCGTTGGAGGGCGTTGATGCTGTTGCTGCCGCTGTGGGGACGAAGACGTCGGATGTGGATTGCGCTGTGCTGTCTTCTTTTGCTTCATCTCGATCGCCGGTGAGTCGGGCGTCTCCTGTTCTCCCATCACCGAAACTCGTCAGTCTCCACGAGATATCTCATGTACCTTCTCCATGCCTCGCCTACCTCTCTGGACACATAAGCACTCCCACGATGGATGCGCTTGTCGAACATGAGGTTCTGCGGTCGATCACTGCGTGGGGGATCGGTAGCATGAGATGGGAATGGAGATACTGTAGGCTGCATGGGAGGCAGTACCTGCCGCCATCACGCGGTGGCTTGACGCGCTTAGTGGAGACAGACCGCGGCGCGGCTGAGAACTCGTAGCCGGCCTGCATGGCTCGTTAGTCGGACGCTGCGAGTGATGGGGGTCGCTCCACTGTTACGAGAAGCACCCTGCACACGGTATGCATCCGGCGAGCAGGCGTCATTTTGATCAAGTGACCTTTGGGTTGGTTTCTGAGGAGACATCTGATCGGTTCAGAGATATGATCTCACTCCAAGCGGGTCAGAACTAGAAGGCGTCCCGTCTGAAGTTTCCAAAAGAAGGTTGGATTTTGTCTAGAGTGGACCAGAGTGGACCTTGTTTCGAGAATATGCTGGTTGTTTTGTCACCCTTTCTGGGTAAGAACTTGCGCCGTCAGTTGGGGCAGGATAGGACAGGAGAGAAAAGAAAACTGAGAACTCACTTTGTTCTCTTCGGCTTTCTCGCTGAGGAAAGAGATCTGGGTCACTAGAGTGACCGAGGCTTCTCTTGACCTGATCGAAGCCTCTCCGTGGCACCGCGTTCTGCTCTGCTCTGTGAGTGCTGTGGACACCAGTGACGGAAAACGGTCTCTGGACTTGACTGACTGAGTTACATGTACCAGTGCAGTTTACGCGTCGGTCTTGAGGTGGTTATTATTGTCGCAAGCGTGGAGGACTTTTTGTCTTGGTGCGACACGCAAAGGCTCGCAGTCTGAACATGGATGCCGCGCACGTCCTGTGCCTCACACGCTGTGATTACCACGCATATCCATCTATCGGTGCAGACCAGCGAACCAGGAGACTGTGTGGACGGCGGCGATAGTGTCCAGCAGTGGGCATCCACACTGGATTGTTCCCAACTCAGCATGGCAATACCCCCTCAAATCTGTCGAACGTAGCGGTGGCGCGGTGGCATGTCCAGTACCCAGTGCCAAGTTTCTCTGGACGGATCGGAGCACAAAAGGCACCACTGGAGTGCGGATTTTGTGGCGATCTGTCGTTTTTCTGTCTTTTGGTCATTTTTTTCTGTTCTTCAATCTCTTTTTTTTCTTTATGGGGTTTGCATAGCGGATATGGCTGTGTACAATCTGAGCACAAGTATAGTTTTCAGCATCTCTAAGCTCTGGTTATGTTCTGGTTGCTGCTTTAAATTGATTAGACTGGAAACCAAAACAAGCAGTATAGACGGTTATTGGTGAACTAAACTCAATATACTGTGAAGTTAAATAAATCACAGCTATGCCTACCGATAGATACACAAAATATCTGTTCCCTGTCTGCCGAATCCACATTCACTAACTCCCGTGATTGCAGTACTGTACGAGTGCTATGGGCAAAGTTCTTTCTGCCATGTTCTCGACTCAAGACCGAGCTCCACACAGTCAAAACAATAATACCGACTCAGCTTCCAGTGACACGTAAAAGAATGCCTGGGCATCGCCATCCATACGGTTCTCCAACAACACCATATTGCATCATATTAGAGTCGAGACCCAAGGTGAGTGTGCAAATCTGGTTCACTCCAATCGCGGTCCAGATTGCCCTGTGGACGGAGTTTTGCGTGAAGTAGCGTTATTATACGTAGTAAGACCTAAACGATTTTTATCCAGCCCCGGTTTTGCGCAGGGTAGAGGCCACAAAAAGATGGCCAGATCTCGTTTGTTTCGGCAAATATCGTTCATTCAATACATTATCCACCGAACTCTTATCAGGAAGGCTAAATGCACCCTTTTATGTTATTACCATTTGACCTGTGCACATGGCTCGCTTCCAGCCATGATTTTTCTGCCTTGGCCGCCACCCTAAAGTTGCCCTAGCCACTCTGCAAGCCATTCTTCCAACCCCCCATCTGTTTGCCATTTTGCGTACATTGTTCTTAGGAGAGGGAGGAAGAAGAACCAGACAAACCAAAACCCTCCAGCACCTTGGAACTCCAACCAAAACCCTCCAGCTCTCGAAAATCCAAGCTCGGCGCTGGTTGACTGTGAGGAGAGGAGGCGAAAAGAAGAAGAGAGGAAGGCCCTCCACACACAGTCTAAAGGGGAAAAATATCCACAGTGGTCATTTTCGCCTCACTCTCCATCAGACCACGAGGACGCAGCTTGATCGATCCTCATTCAGTGAGGACGATTCGACCGCGCAGAGAGGGGTTCCATTACGACACGACGCAGCGCAACGCAGCTGTCCGCCCCACGCATCCCCCCTCCCTCTGTTCCTCACCTGCCGCGGGCATTCGCAGTTGATTATCGACTACTACAAGGATGGCGACTTTGCATTCCACGCCGCCGACCAACAACTCCACGTCCGGCAGTAACGCCAACAGTAACGCCAGCAGCACTAGTGCGTCGAATCCGCGCCACCACCACAACTACGGCAACAACAGCGCGCCTGGCCGACCCCACGGCGCAGGCGGCCACCAGGGCGGTCAGGGCGGGAACTCGGCGCTGGAGATCGCGTACAGCACGATTTCGCCCAAGGTCGAGCAGCAGCCGGGGCCGTACCCGATGATGAACATCAAGCTCAATCTGATTGACCAGAATCCGCTCTCGAGCAACATCACGACGCCCAACGGCGATGCGGCATCATGTGAGAGCCCCTTCCCGATGGGCACGCCGCACACGCCGGGTGGGTCGGTCGACATGAACAAGAAGCAGCGCCACAACTTGCGCGAGCAGCGCCGCATCCTGCGCATCAGTAACCAGTTCGATATCCTGCGCGGCAAGCTCGAGAATGCCGGGTACCAGTCGTCCAAGAAAGACAAGTACAGCGTGCTCCAGGCGACGCTTGATTACATCAACCAGCTCGAGCAGAACCAAGTCGGCGGCACGCTCCCGCGTGGTGACAACTTCAACTGCAGCCATGGAAATGGCAGCGGTGGCAGTGGTGGTGGCACGCCCAGCATGCCCCCTCGCCATCACCTTCATGACTCTCCGCCACAACTCACCAATAGTTTGCCGCGGCTGAGCATCACGGCGCCCGACAAGTCGGGCCATTCGTTCATGATCGACAGCATGCCGTCGCCCGTGCCGGCATTGTCCATGCCCAACATGCAGTTCCCCATGAACACGATGGATACTTCCATGTACCCAGGCACGCCGGGCGGCCACCAGCAGGTGTACCAAGTCGAGGGCATCGAAGGCTCGGCGGCGACCTACAAGGACGTGTTCGCGAACAGCAGCATGCCCAGTCTTCTGGCCAAGCTTGACGGCACGATCGTTGAGGCCAATAGCCTTTTCCTCGAGCTGTGCTGCAAAAATATCGACGAGCTGCGGCTCCACAGTCTGTACACCATGTGCACAGCCATGGACGCGCCCAAGATGTACAACCTTGTCAACAAGATCCTCTCGTGCGAGATGGCGTCGGCGCAGAGCAAGATGATGTGGCACTTTGCCAACTCGGGTGACCGCAAGGTGGGTTCCTCTGTGACACGTCAACCCCCTGATGATTTGTGTTGATCTGATGACGTTAATGGATGAGTAGGTCTTTGTATCGGTCTCGATGATCCACGACAAGATGCACCAGCCGGCAAACCTGCACTGCAGCCTGTTGCCGCTCTCGTAAAGTCTGACTCTTGTTGCCTATGTGTTTGGTCGTCATGCGTCGGGGAGGGGAGAGAGCGAGGATCGGAAGGTCACTCGACTGCACGATGATAAATGCAGTCGGTCGACAAGGAGGGAGAGTGTGTACCATGAGTCAAAGGAGAGAACGGGAGATGATCCAGGCAAAGGATCAGACGACAGATGAGCGCGGCCTCGTGCGATCGGAAGTAAGCAATGCAGTGGGGAGAGGTGTACGATAGGCGATTGCCCGAGGTGCTCGTTCAGACTGCGATGTAACAAATCCCAGCGGCTATTTAACAGCAAACACCTTTGTCGAAGTTTTCTTCATGATCTTTTCTTCATGTTCTTGTTGCTGCAGGTTGTCCATTCTGCCGGCGTGGCGTTTCAGCCGTAAAGAGTCCGGTCGTGGCTCGCCACATTCCGGCGACAGCAAAAGCACCGCTGCATACAAGCAACCAGCGCCGCTGGCCGTGGTCATGGCGGGGCAGCTTTGAGCGCTACATATTGATGAAGACATCACTCAGTTCTTGGCGCCGTCTACCGGTATCATGAACCCACATAAATCGCACCTCGAACAGGAAGTACCCAGAGAGACCTGCAAGCGTCATTGTGCCTGTGAGGCGGCATCTATTCACATTCCGAACTGCGTTTAGTACAGCATTTTTGTTACATATTTTCATATAGTATCTGCATACCCCAAGCAGTCTTGCGTCTCACTTGTGGCGTCCGGCGCTGACGATGGAGATGTCGTGGAGCGCATTTTCGGCCACAGTTTTCTGTCACAAAGGAAAGTGTCCCTCGATCAAGAAGGCACTATCCCTCGTTTGAGTGGAGTTGTCCCGTGTTTATCTAGATATTCTCCCTCGTCCAAATATTATCCGAAGTACAAGATAAACCATATTAGTGTGGTGCACGGCATGCCACACTATTTAGGGACGTCAAACTGGATGGATTTTTTCCCCTTCGTTCTGTGTCCATGTGAAAACCAAGATCGACTCCAGTGTACACGGACAACGTTACGTAGATCGCGCTGCCTGCCGACCCGCATATCTCTCCCCACACGCGTGCTACGGCTCTCCACCCGCGTGCGTTTGATAGCACTGACCATGCTCTTCCCGTCGCTACCCGATTTTCCACTCACGCCCGCTTCGATCTCTCCCAAATAGATCCTCAAGTGAATCATGTCCATCTTCAGTCGCCGCAAGAACCCTGAGCAGCTTGTCAAGCTACTCAAGGAGGCGCTCGCCAATCCGGGCGCGGCTAAGAAGGTCGACAAGGATGGAAACACTGTCGACGAGGTCACCAAGCGACTCACGCAGATGAAACTGCTGCTCTACGGCGAGGGCGACCAGGAAGCCAAGCCGGAGAAGTGCACGCAGCTCGCGCAGTTGCTCATGGCCTCGCAGCTCGTGCCAACGCTTGTCGATGGGCTCGAGAAACTGCCTTTCGAGGCGCGCAAGCAGTTTGCGCAAGTGTTCAGCAACCTCATGCGGCGTGATCTCGCGGGGTTTGTCGGATATGTGGGCCACCAGGAATCCATCTTGTCGACGCTCGTGGCCGGATACGAGAACCCCGAGATCGCGCTGAACTGCGGCTCGATGCTACGCGAGTCGATCCGCCACGAGTCGATCGCGCGCCGCGTGCTATACTCGGACGACCTGTGGAAAGTGGGTACTTGCGAAGGGAGCAACACTCCAAATTGGGATGTGAGAGCTGAGACCCTGATTTGAATTGTAGTTTTTCGACGACTACGTGCACTACCCCAACTTTGAAGTCGGCTCGGATGCGTTCGCGACCTTCAAGGACCTGCTTACGCGCCACAAGGACCTTCTCGCGCAGTTTTTCGCGAGCCACTTTGACAAGGTGCGGAAAGGAAATACATGAAAAAGAGTACTGTGGAACCTGGGAGTAACGGTGGGTGTGTTCACAGGTGTTTACGCGCTACAACAAGCTGCTCGTGTCGGAAAACTACGTGACGCGGAGACAGTCGCTTAAGCTGTTGGGCGAGATTTTGCTTGACCGGGCCAACTTTGAGATCATGATGAAGTACATTGGGTGCGTGATTAACTATTATCGGTGGCTCTTGTCCCTCTTTCTTGTCTAACCAATCGTCTCTCGTATTGTTGTACAGCGAGAAGGAGAACCTCAAGATGATGATGAATCTGTTGCGCGACACGAGCGCCAACATCCAGTTTGAGGCGTTCCACGTGTTCAAGGTGTTTGTCGCGAACCCGCGGAAACCCGACGCGATCTCGCAGATTCTGCTCAACAACCGCGAGAAGCTCATCGCGTACCTCAAGAATTTCCAGAATTCGAAAGGTGAGGGATGATTTGGGTTCTCGTATCGATGTTGGAGGATTCTGACGGTGCATGTGATGTGTGAGTGATAGAGGACCCGCAGTTCATTGAAGAGAAAGCGCTGCTGATCCGAACGCTCGAAACGCTGACGCTCTCGGAGGTGGCGGCATAGTGGGCATTTTCAAGTTCCAGGCCAGACCCCCACTCAGTTAGCAGTAGCAGTGGTCTCGCTACCAGTGGGTATCGAATAGTGCCTTGGTCATTTTGCGCCACCTCGATCTATGAAATGTGAATTGGAAGGTGTCTGCGGTGCCAAGGAATCAGGATTTGCTGTCAACGGAAGAGAACAGGGAGCCTAGGGTTTCCCACTGACCCGTGCTGAAGTTACTCGATAGGTACGCCAATTATGTACTCGTTGGTAGTAGCATATTGCTGGGGTATTGTTGATTTCTTAGACGAAGGCGACTACAGTAGTCATTGTACTACGCTTTTTCGATGATTAGGCTCACTCTTTACAGTGACAGCGCCGACCACACAAAAAGAAGCGACATCGTGCGGATAAATTCATGTACGTGTCGAACCCACGCTCCCATTTTCTGATGTTTGGACTGAAAACAAATTCCTTCCATTGTTCATAGCAGGAAATGTTGCGATGGTTGCGAAAGACGTCAGACCAACTGATGCAGACAACTACAGTGTGTAGTGGCATGGGTACTCTGTGAAACCCCGTGCGGAGTGTCGCGAATGCCCCATTCAGAATCACTACTTACCCGTAGTCTTCTTGCAGCCACGGCCACCGGCGATGCGGAGGCACTTGGTCTCGGGGAAGATAGACAGCACGTTGGTCATGAGCGACCAGCAGAGAGCGAAAAACACGTACGCGATCGTGAGTGCACCCATGGCCTTGCTCTTGCCGCCAGTACGACGCAGCTCCTGGGTCTGCGCCTTCTGCGCCGGCAGCATCGGCAAGAAGCAGAGGGAGAGGAGCTTGGCAGCATAGCTGATCCAGATCGTGTACGTGACTTGCATGCGAACATGGTGGGTGTCGGCCTGGACGTCAGTGTTGGTGACATCAAAGACCGAGTTGATGTTCTTGAAGATCGTGCTAGAAAACGGCGACGACAGGTTCGAGACCGTGGTGACGAGACCATAGACAGCACCTTCATTACCCATGCCGGCGAGTTCAACGACGACGTACGTGCCGATGATGAACTTGACACCGCTCGGCAGGTTCTCGACGATAGGTACACCAAGCCAGAACCACTGGCTACGCACGACGTCCCAGACACTGAGCATTGTCACGATCGCGTCGAGCGCGATGATTGTGGTCATGGTGATGATAGACATGTAGCGCCAGTTCCAGTGAAGACCGTACTTGCCAGTGACTATCAGAGTGGCGACGAAGACGACATTCCCGATGACAGTTTGGAGCTTTTCGTTGAAGTTGGTGACTTTAATCCAGTAGCCCGCGACGGGGTCTGCCGCGACCCAGATCGAGTTGTCGAACACGCCCGACAAAAACTTGTAGGCGATGACCTGGTACATAGCACGAGTTTGGAGCAGCTCCCAGAACTCGGTCATGTACGTCTTGAAAGGAGCACCCGGCGACTTCTGCTCGCCAATGTAAAACCACGTGATGGGAAGAATCGGCAGCAAGAAGAGCGCCAGGATCAGCATGACTTGTGGGAACGAGAGCGAGAAGTCGAAATTGCCACCGTACTGGACACCGTTGAAAAAAGTGCCCGTCAGAACCTGCGACACGATCACAAAGATCGTACGCGTAGTGTAGATGGCCGTCTGCGTGCGACCACGGATCGCCTCTGGTTCACGTTGCGCAAACTCACACACGACAGCGTCAGCCGCAACGTCGGCACCCACATAGCCCACTGCCGTGAGCATCATGAGGATTGTGAAGATACCACCCTTGTCACGAGACGATTCGCTGAAGGTCGCAATGATCTCGGGCGTCAGCAGTTCCGGCTTCATGGTCGCGTACTTGCGGTCCGGGTAGTACGGTGGACCAGTCTTCATGGAGGCCATGACGAGCAACATGGCGAAGGCGACACTCCACCCGATGAGCATGTACGGACGGCGGCGGTAACCAAAGATCGGGAAGCAGTCCGAGATGATGCCGTAGACGACCTTGAAAGACCACGGCAGGTTGACGAGCACACGGGCCGACGCCGTCTGGGTGCCTTCCATGTTGAGGTACTGCGT
>JAADVZ010000791.1:0-14761 GCA_023335925.1 Pythium phragmitis | reverse complement strand
TGTGGAGATCGGATCCGCAGATGCCGCAGTGCGAGATGGCGATCTCGACGTCGTCGTCACCGAGCACGCGCGACGTGTACTCGTACGGCTTGACTGTCAGGCCCGCCTCGTAGGCGGCATAGGCTTTGATGGTGCGAGGCGCCGAGTCCGTCATGGTAGCTAAAGGTCTTGCAGTTGCTGTCGGTCTTGAGAAGAAGAATGTGGAATGACGCAACTTCAGGACGCGAAATAGACGACCATTGTAGAATTCGCGGTTCTTGGAGGAGCTCTTGGAGACTTGAACCTACGTGAGTGAGTGATGGTCCACCGAGAAGAGTCGACTTCTCTCGCGCCGAAGCGCATAGATTCCACTGAATGACCTGTAATAACGTATTTTGTCATCCGTCACGAAGACAGTCGAATTAGCACTCAACTGACTGGACATTGATGGGATCTTTGTTTCCATTAAAACCGAATAAACCTCTGGCAATCTATGTATTCAGCTATGCGCTTAGGAGCGCATTGTATGGAATACAATGTTCGTACTGGGTGAGACGCCTTTCAGCCCTGTCGTTATGGCGGAGTCGGGATCAGCCAACGTGGTCCGGGCCCAAGCCATTCCGTGCCCGGCGACCACGAATAACCAAGCGGAACTCGCGCGATGGCCGGACTTCGGCTCCTTCAAGCACTCACAGTGGTGGGAGACAACAATTCCCTCATCTCACTCTTCCGCGCTCCAGAAGCACGTCACCTTCAGGCTAGATACCCTCAGGCTCGACGCACAGCTCTCGAATGGAGGCATCACTTTCGAGAGCAAAACATCATTGCCGACGTACTGAACCACGCTATGGACATAAAGACCACCACCGCCTTTTGGCCAGGCCAGGGCCTACATAGCCATCGACAGCAACTGACACAGTTAAAAGCACACCGTGTCTAACACCTCGTGGTTTATTCTAAGTCCAAAAGTAGTTCGTTGATTGCTACACAAAAGTGAGGGATGACTCCACGGCAGATGCTTGAGAATGGTGAGCCTTGGCCTGAACAAGGCAACGGCAGAAAGATAGAAATGCTTCACCCACGATTCGATATCGTATATGGATTTGGAAATATCTTAACACACACTTCTGCATCTAGGATTTCCATTGTACATCGACAATGGAAATGCAGTAGTGTCGATCCTCCAACCGGTGTCTGCGTACTGTACCGGTAACGGTGCGGTAGTGTATGCATCCTGCTTGGAGATTCCTGCAGTGGGACCGCACCGTGGTCCCACTGCAGGAATCTCCTTGGCCACCAAGCAGGGTGCATAGGAACGCACGTGTCTGGTTCACCAGTGATGGACCAGACGCGTGTGGCACAGTAAGTCACGACCAATCGTCGAGATCTCAAGGTTTCGATTACAGGGCAATAATGGCTTCACCCCAAATCCACAAAGACACGCGACCACAAGTGGATGTCCTTCAACGTCAATTTTGAACCAATCATGTATCGTATCTTCAAATACAGCCAATGAAATTGCATAGAGTGGCATTTCGTGGCCAATTCTTGGATTGGTAGCAGCTCTTCAATACAGAGAGTTGCGGCTCTACTACAGAGAGTTGCCGATCCTTTTTCTCCCTCGAGAGTCGTTCACCTAAAAACGCATCGACGAGGGACCACTGTCCCCTCGCGTACAGGAAGAGAAGCAGCAGCCGCGAGCGCGACAGTGACAGCGACACGGCGCGTCGGTGTCTGCATTCGCGAATCCTCCGCTAACGTACCAGACCACCCACCACCGCGAAAGAAAGACTTACAATGGCCAAGAGCGGGAGTAAGAACGCCTTCGGTTATGGTTTGATGGAGCTGCTCGTTCCTGAGAAGCTCACGGCGATTTTCTCTGTGCTGCAGAATTTCTCTTTGGCATGATCTTTTGCTTCTCAGGATTCATATTCCTGGTGAGTACGCGGCGCTGGTCTCTGCAGGCTTGTTTGGTGTATACGGTGCCGACGGATAGAAAGTAACTTCCATTGTGCGATTAATCCAGACGATCGTTGGCGCACTGCTCAAGCTTCAACCCGAGTTTGTGCACAGCGCAAAGAAGCCCAAGACCACGGCGAATTCGGTCTTTGAAGCAGGTGTGTCTGTGGAAATGACAACTCGCATTGTCTCAGCAGAGACCCTAGAACGGCGCATGGACTAACGTGCGCTTCCACGTCTGTGTAGCGGGCCTGTACGCGCTCTTCACGGTCGGCTTCTACGTGCTTTACACGAAAGGCTCCCTCCATATTGCCGACACAACCGTCCAGGACACGACCGCAAGAGAACGATCCTACTATGAGCTGTCCGATTCGGAAGAAGATCTACCGCTCGCCATGCACATGTCGCCTGCGGAACGCACGTTCTCGCAGTCCCCTTCGCTGTCGTCCCGCACACCCCAAATGACCAAGTCGGCATAGAGTGTAACGACGATTTTGTATTATCTGGGACGCGAGAAAGGCGCTGCAGCTCACCAAGAAGGACACCCCAAGCCGACGAAAGATGTGGGGCGCCGCGATGGCATGGGCGACAAGCCGATAAACACCCCCTGACAGCTTGAAGTGGACCTCTAACTGTAATTTATACACCAACTTTTGCCAGAGCACCAGGCATGTTCACTGTCGGAGACCGATCCGGCTAGATTCGGAAATCTCAATTAGGCTAGGCTAGGTTGGGTCCATCACCTGACCCGCCAAAGGCAAACCAACCATGGCGGACGAGGACGGCGGCGATGTTGTTCGTCTCGCCGCGCAGCAGCGCGCCGCAGAGCCAGGCGAGCCGACATGTGCGGTACGTATCAGCAGCTAACCTGTCTGTCCTTTTGTCACGCGGGAAGCGGCTTTAACAAGGAGGAGGCCTTTCTATCGTTCAGATATGTGGACGGTACGGCGAATACATTTGCGACGCCACCGACGACGATGTCTGCAGCTTGGAATGCCGCGATATCTGCACGCATAACCACCAAAAACAGCGAGCAGAAGTGGCTGCAGGCGAGGCGACGGTCTTGCCAGCGCCCACGACCGAGGCGGGTTCTATGACGCCATCAACCGGGTCTGACCACGGGGCAAGTCACACAGTTGGAGACGACGAGCTAGTCACACTCGAAATCCGTAAGCGACTGAAGATTCATGTGGATGTTGTTGGAAATGTGCCAACAGCGGCGCTACCTCCGCTGTGCGATTCCTTCGACTCGCTGCCGGCCGAGCTGAGAGCCAACATTGCCAAGAGCGGCCTGCTGCACCTGACGCCTGTGCAGATGCAGACGATCCCCGTCGCGTTAACCGGTGCCCACGTGCTGGTCAGTGCGCCCACGGGGACAGGGAAAACCGCGGCGTTTCTGCTTCCGCTGGTCGTCCAAATTATGGAATCACGGTTCACCATGGAGACGTCCGTGCCGCTCGGACTGGTGCTCGCTCCCATTCGAGAACTCGCGATCCAGATCGAAGACGCCGCCAAGGTCTTCATGAAGGGCATCCAGAAGATGAAGACGGCGCTTGTCGTCGGTGGTCTGCCGATGCCGCTGCAGTTGCATCGCCTGCGCCAGGGCGTGCAGCTCGTCGTGGCCACGCCCGGTCGCCTGCTGGACATTCTGGTCCATCACAGTGACGATGGCTGTGGCTTGGACGCGCTGCTGGATCACGTGCGGTACTGCGTCGTGGACGAAGTCGATATGATGCTCAGCGTCGGTTTCCGAGACGCCGTCACGCAGATATTGGGGTCGCTACTCACCTCGGCGGACAGGGTGCAGTTCATTTTCACGAGCGCGACAATCTCCAGGCAAGTCGAACATGTCGTTTCGAGTTGTCTGGGGACACGACCGGCTTCGTACGTCCGCATTCGCATTGGTGATGATGCTAGTGCGAATGGGAGCGCTGTCGGTAGCGCATTCACTCTCCACGCCAACGTGGACCATTCCGTACAGTGGCTCGAAGAAAATGACAAGAAGACCGAGCTGCTTCGCGTGTTGCAAGAGCGAGGGGCGAAGCAGACGGTACGTACTCGTCTAGTGGGCTGTGAGCGGGTTGTCTCTCATGTCCAATGTGTTTTGCAGTTAGTATTTGTCGACTCGAAGGTCGGCGCCGACATGCTCGCCCAGGCCATCGAGAAACAACACCGATTTCTCCACGCCAGAAGCTTCCACGCAGGCAAGTCGCAACAAGAGCGGCTCCAAATCCTCGAGGAGTTCGTGGACGAACGCGTCCATGTGTTGGTCACGACCAATGTGTTGGGGCGCGGTATTGACTTGCTGACTGTGGACTTGGTCGTCGTTTTCGATGCCCCGAAGACCACGGCCGAGTACGTGCATATCGTCGGGCGTGTGGGTCGTGGAGTCCATGGGGTTGCTGATGACGACGGGTCGAAGCTCGGCGCGTCGGTGATGTATGTGAACGCTCGGGACGCTGCACTCTTCCCAGAACTCGTCCAGATCTACCGTCAACGTCGGCTGCGGATTCCAGAAGAAGTGTACAGGTCGGTGCGAGCAAAGGCTCCCAAGACGGCACCGCTTGTTATAGTGGAGGAAGCGAAGCGGGCGTTCCGTGTTCTACATGAGCTTGAGCACGATGATCTCGCCAGTCGAGCTTCGGAGTGGGGACGTTGGAAGTACTCGGCCAAGCGGCCCCGCTACACGTGATGGCCCCCATTAGTCGGGTCGCATAGGTGTCCGAACGGATTCAAATGGCCTGGTCGCGCTTCGGCAGCGAATCACGAAGGCTTTCGTATTTGGATTCGCCTTGCAAGCAACGAGACGAACATCGGCTCAGCATTGGTCTTTCTGGAGTGGCGTCAGTCCAGCCCCAGTGGCGGTGGAGGAACCCGTTTTGATCGCCCTCTAAGTTGAAGAAGGCGTCTGCTTGACGGCGATTAAGACTCCTCCGTTCGTGTGTGTGGCGGCAGCATGGGGCCTCACGAGTCGGCTCGCCAGCCGACTCGAGATGTTTGTCGTCGGCTGCCGTAGGTAGTTATTGTACGCGACAGCGCCGTCGAGCAAGACCAACTCGTTCTGTTTTGCTGTGACAATACGCCAGAGCAACCGCAGCGCCCACGCCATGACCGTCACGTACGTGCTATAGAACGAAGTCAGCAAGCGGAATTCGACGGTCCGGCTCAGCAGCTTGCCTTTCCAGAGCAAGCGGTCGTAAATGCGGATGTTTCCGTCTGAGTAGAGCAGCAGGTGGTTGAGAATACCCGAGGACGTGACCAGTGCTGCCATCACCATCTTGATAAAGAGCGACCCAACCCCGATGCGATCGCGAACGACCGGTGTGAGCGCGTCGACGCCAAAGACCCAGTGGCTCCAAAGCCACGTGGCCACGAGCAGCAAAGTCAAGCGGTTCCAGCAGAAGAAATCGGCCGTCGCGACATGCACAAACGTGAGCTGCGTCGAGAGAAAGATGAAATCAAACGACGTCGCGATCGCCCGCAGAAGCTTACACTGGCACAACGCCAAACAGGCTGACGTGTAGAAACACGTCAGCACTACCGCGGCAATGAGGATATGTTGAACGAGCTGATCGTGGACGACATTGTCGTCGATGTCGTGGTCGTCCAACGAAGACTCGCCCAGGCGTTCGTGGTTGGCGAGTATGTAGACCCCTATACCGATTACCAGCGATGCCGATGAGAACCCGAGTGCCTTGAAGAGCACACACTTGACTCGCGCGTGTGCGGGCTCCATCAGCCACGAGAAGAGTCGTGGCATGACTACGCAACGTGCATTGATCAGCGGCAGACTCGCGACATACCGCATCGTCTGGATGTGGACTGGAGTTGTCGGCACGGCAGAGCTTTCGACGGCTGCGTTAGAAGGATTGGGACGAGCCGTCTGTGTCGGTGCAGAGGTGAACGGCTCGATCTTCAAGTGGCACCGGTAGCTCACGCAGTCGACGATGGCGCCAGTCGAGCGGTTGAGAAGCAGCGCCTTTTTCCGGTACGTGTTGCGCACCATGATCGCGATGATCGTAATGAATCCGTTCGTCACGAACGCGCGCGCGTCGAGCTTGCGTGAGCCAAGCTCCACGAGGACAAAGTCATGCAATTGCGGCGTGACCCCCATGGTGATGCAGATCCCGACAAGCACCGTGTTGAGCATCGCGCACGCGTTGACGAGCGTGACGCGGCGCAGCGCCTGGATGTTGGCGTCAACGAAGATATTCATCTGGTACGCGACGAGCCCTTGCACAACCATGAGTACGCGCGCGTCGCGGAGCATGACCATCAGCACGACCAGAGTCGAGGTCACGATCATGTCGAAGAAGATGCAATCATACGTCGGGAGAAGCACGCGGATGGCGTCATATCGTAGCGCGCTCATGATGAAGAACGTACCAGGAAGAGACAGCAGCAAGCCGACACCCGAGAGGCCTTGCGCAATTCGAGGCGGCGTAACCATGACAACAATGTACAGCAGCGTCGTACACCCGTACGCTATGAGCATAAGGCCTCGGCGGTGGCGCATCACTTGGTCGAACCTTTGTCGAGCGGCGGCGCTAAGAAATTGCGACTTCAGCGTGATGGAGAGATCCAGGGTCGGTAGTTTGTGGGCCGGTTGAACTTGATACACCCAAAGTGGAGACGAATGTGATCTCGACGGATGAGGAACGATCGCCACTGTCGACAGTTGAGCCATCGTCGCTGAAGGCATCCCAATCACTGTCTGTCACCGCGTTTTCCCCATCCGACTTGATCTCGATTTGTAAGTCGGCCAAAAAGTCCATGAAGAGGGAAAATGAGACGCGGACCAAAAATATACGAGAGCTTTTGGCTATCTTGTGCCCGGGCGATTTATAGTGTGTCGAGTTATAGTGATGCTAGGCTCGATGCTTCGACTCGAAGCCACCGCGCACTCACGAACACAACAACCGCCGCGGTTTCCATTTGCGACCCCGACGGCATCGGTCGTCGGGGTCAGGGAGCCCTGTACGTGAGCGTGTTTGGCCGTGTGTGTGCGTGTGGAACGTTTGGCCGTACAGCCGTGTGGCACAAGGAAGTCTGTGGGCACGGCTGTCGATGCGCGTGAACGCTGTGGAACGCGAAACACGTTCACACAAGACATGATGATACACATTGAAACTGGGTGGTATGCCACGAAGCCGCTCACGACAAGCGGGAGTAACTGAGCCTCCAGTCGCCCACGAGTGCACGACGGTTCTGTGAGGAGCAGAGATGCTGCTCCCACTCGCCGAAAAGATTTTATCAAAGTCGATCGGTATGATAATTGCACTTGCACTGACGACCATGAACAGTCTCGTCCTCTTGTTGCTCTTCACGCACGTGATTCGAAACCATTATCCGGAGAATCCACCAGCGATCCCGTCGACTGGTCACCTTCATGGTGTCGTTGTCTTGTACAGGATTCAGTGGGCCCTGTTCTCGAGCGATCTGACATAAACCATCGACGGCATGATCTGGGGTGGCGTCGTGCTGGTCTTCCACTCTCACAGCTCGCACACGGTTGCCTTCGTCTTCATGCTGCGACAATTTCGGCGTCATGCCATACTTTAGAATAACTTGATCGGTTGAATTTGAAGAGAGGCCGGACACACCAAATTGGTCTAACTCTACGCCAATAAGTCATTCACGATGCGTGGTCGAACGGCCAAGCAATCTGCTGGCTCCAACATTTACAGCTCAGATGAGTGGCACAGCACAAAGCCGCAGATTGTTCTCGTTTGCAACTGGACGGTAGCGACTCGGACCGCGTGGAGGATGCCGATCGGTCCGATTTCGCCGTCCGCGAAGACGTGATGAGCGGGGATTTTACTCAGGCCGTTTCGAAGCACCCGCAAAATGGGCGTGCGGGATTCGTCGTCAAAGTGATTGGAGCAGAGAACGATCGAAGCCAGAGGTCGTTCCCTCGCTCGGTGGACAGCTTGAAACAGTTGCTCGACCTGCCGCCCGATGGCTGGGACGAGCTCGTCTGTGTGTTGACGCACCGTCACAACCCCGTATTGCCCCACATGCCAATGGTGATTGATAGTCATCAGCCCAAGATGATCTACGTGCAGTGGCATTGAGCAGATGGAGTCCACCACGCCGTCTTCCCGGTCAAGACGACCCGAGTGCGGATCAACCGTTCTTCGAAGCGCATCTGCCGTTGTGGACGACAGCAGATTCATGCTTTCAACTGCGGCGTCTGGATGTTCCTGTTGCGCGTAGTGACTGACTGCTGCCCACAACGAATGGGTATTCGATTCTCCAACTGTCTCGTCCACGATGGACACTGCGTACGTGCTGATGTCGAGCCCCATGAACGCAACGTCGTCCACCGGCGTAATTGCTTCATTCCTGAGGATCGGCGTCAAGGGGCGATCCAGACACAGATCGAGCGTTCGTATACTTGTCTTGCCCTGGAATCGGATGAGGATCGCCGACGGAAACGAGAGCACGCCATGCGGCGCGTGGGTCGCGGTCTTCATTCTCCTCTGTGCTTTGATCTTGATACTCTGCGCAGACGAGTTCGCCCCTCTCTTGAACGTCATCAGAGATGGCGCATGGTCTGCTCGCGTGACGACCCCACCGGCAACCGGTGCGTTGGGGAACCATTGCTTTGCGAGCGCCAGCAACACCTGCGCGGGCTTGGCGCTCGTACTCCACACCAAGAGCGACGTCTTGTCCTCATCGCTTGGGTTCTCGGAATCAAACGGACACGCGAGTTCTTCCGTCAGTCCGCTGGCCGACCATCGCAACGCCTTGCGGTCAAACACCGCTGTCTCCACCGCGGTCTGCGCCAAGTTGCCGACGGAAACCGTCAGCACCACAGTGGCTGTGGACACGTCGTCTCCGTCGGCACGGACACTGAGACCGCCGTCCAGCATCCCGACCAATGTACACCCGACCGGAAGCACGTCCGCCGCGACGACAGTGTCCACGAGCTCGCTCCAGACGGATTGCGTATGGCGAGCGTCCGGCGCGTTCGCAAACGCCAGCGTGGCCATCGCAAACGTCGGTGCAAAGCGAAGCGCCCCCGCGGCACCACGGCCAAGCTGAGCAGCCATGGCACGAAGACACTCATGCGCACTGTCCCCAGCGAACGACGTCGTTTCCCACTGCACGTGCTGGTCCCTCGCGTGGGAAACCACAGCACGGTACAGTTTATTGGCACTCCCCAGCGCACTGGTCTCGTGCCACACAAGAAACGGCAGCAGCGACTGCGCGACGATATCTTCCGGCAGCAAATGGATAACGCAAGTCGATGGTATCCGCTTGGGATGGTGTCTACGGCCGCGTGATGGCTGCCGATGGCTTCGCCTTCCATCTCCATAGCTCGACGCTCGAGATGGGTGGATTTGCCTACGGCTGCTTCCAGACTGCGCCAAGCACTCCAAAAGCGCGCGTTCGTTGCGCTGGCCTCGTGGGCGGTTCGCACCTTGTCCTATTCCTCTTGAGCGTCCGCGAACGCCGCCAGATCGCCCTTCTTCAGCGCCGTGTGGGGCGCGCCGACGGTCGCCGTCTCTCGTCATGGGTTTCCTTTCTGGGATTGCCGCGCCCACAATCCACGGCGTGGTTTTTGTAATTTACGGAAACAGTGAGTTGATTTTGGATATTGTATGTGTTTGACAATTGAAAGTGTAGCCATGTTGATTAGCTTTCAGCGAGAGGCCGAGGTCTCCTTGCACGCCGCGAGTTCGTGGCGAAGCAGTGCTGTCCACGCAGCCGTGCTCGTGTGCTGCTTCAGTGGAGCAGAGATTGTGCTACTCATGGGCGTGGCAAGTGCCCCCGGATGGATTGACAGGGACGTGTTCAGTGTTGGACTCCGCAGAGGCGACACCATGGACGGCGATCTGGACCCTGAGCTCGACCGCCCAGTTCGCCGCGCAAACAAATCGTTTCGAATCTCTTCCATCATTTTCCTCCCTTCAGGCGATAGTGTCCCCATCGCCGCGAGTGCCTTGTTGGGCGACGGGGTCGAGGTGCCGTCTTGGGCTCGCTTCTCCACCGAGCGCATACTGAGCAACTTGCGGCGAATATCATTATCCGATAGGCGACGCACAGACGCTGGTGGAGACGAAATAGGCTCAATTGACCCGCGCGGAGACTGCGGTCCAAAGCGATCATCTGCATGACACAAATCACCGAAGTCGCTCCCCGTAAACGAGAGCCGCGGGATCGCTTGCTCGGCCGCCACAACCTGAAGGCTCCCGATAAGCTGCAGATCTGCCTTGACTTGGTCACAACCGATTGGCGTCTGAGAGGACACCGGGAAGTCACGCTGCTCAGCACGCAAAAGCTTGTGCTGGTTCCACACTGACAGGAACTCGATGACGGAGCTTGACAAGCGGCGCTCGTCAAGACACTCGTCCAACCACCGGATCTGCTGCAGCTGGCGATTGAACTCGAGGGATTCTCCCTTCAAAACACTAATCTTCTTCTTTGCTTCACTGTCGAGGCTGATGAGAGCTTGCTCATACTGTTGTCTGATTGCCGCTTCGACTTGCTCGCGATTTCGCTCTATGTCTTTTTCCCACTGCGCCACGAGCGCGAGTTTGTTCTCAATCACGGATCTGCGCGAGTCTACGAGCGGGTCACTCTTGAACGACTCGCGGAGGCATTGTTCGTAGGCGCCGCTAATAGCCAAGAGGCGGTGCGTTCCCTTGTCTCCAGTGGAGTGATCGCCCACCATCTTGCAGTTCACGCACACTGGAGTCGTGCAAACGGGGCAGTAAAACTCGATCTTCTTCCCGTCGTGGACCCGACACGTCGCTTGGAAATCCGCCATGCTTTCTTCGACCTGCCTGCCCACGACTGCATTGACTTCGTCTTCCGACAGTTGCTCGGAGGCTGAACCTTGGTTGGTCTCTGGGGTCTGAGTAGTGCTGCGACGGCGTGACTTTCCGGCCGTCGGCAGGCTTCCTAGAGGCTCGCGCAGTGCTGTTCGCTTGTGGCGTTCGACGAGCTTGTTGGCCGAGTGGACTTCATTGTCACAGTCTGCGCACAGTTCCGCGTCGCATGCCTTACAGTAAAGAGTCGCCGACTGCTTCTCACACAGCGCACATGCGTGGGACGCCTTCGGTTCCATCACACTGTACGAAAAGCGCACGAGATACTGCGGGAGAATCTGGAGTGCGTCACAGAGAATGTACTCGTGGTGATAGTTGGGCTGCTCGATTTCGATGCTGTCAGCCTTGGGGAGCACGTAGAAGCTATGGTATCCAGGCGGCAGTATAGTTGTCGCCGCATCTTCTTCACTCTCGATCGCCATGGATCGCCCAACTGCAATCTTACATAGCACGAGCTGTTTCCTGCCTTTCTTGGAAGCTGTGGGGTCGATCGCAATCGCTCCGGTCGCAAATTTCTTGGTCCCTTCGTAGGTGCGGCCCGCTTGGACCGTGTTGCCGTCGCAATGCTTGTCGCTCATTGCAGCACTGAGTTTGTCCACGTCGACCCACGAGTCAAGCTCCAGCAGTCCGCCGACGTGTGCCTCATACTGTGTGGCAAGCGCAGGGTTTCTCATATCCCACATGACCATATCGTCATGAATGGAGTAGCTGGGAAGCGAACACTGCAGCAAATACCTCACTCTCGAGTACTCCTTACTGAGTGAGCTGATCGGGCTGACAGTCGAAACAGCGCCGGTCGGAGGTCCCAACGGTTGAGAGGCTTCAGCTTTATCTTGTGGCATCGATCCAATCTCCCGTGACTCGTACTCAGGGTGGGTTATCGCAACCGGCACCTCTTCTTCGCTCGCTCCAGCGTGGAGAGAAACCATGACGCTTTCTCCAGCCGGCGAGAGCTGCTCAGTGACTGGGGTCAGATCGCCGCAGAGATCGTCACTGTTGTCTCCGTTGTCGTCGTCGAAGATCGTCGAGTGTTCGCCAGTTGAATGGTCCATTTCTGCATCAGCCACGTTCGGGGGCTGGTGACCAACTTCCGAAGAGCTTCCGGCTGCCTGATGGGGAGCCAAGAACATGCGCAACCGAGCCAGCGAGGCCGCGACCTCATCTTCGGCGCCATCGTCAATCATTGTTACAATCTCGGAGATGAAGCAAATGCGTTTGTTGTCTGCGGGCGAAGAGCTACACGGGGGGCCTGACCAATGCTAAGAATAAGATCTTCACAGGGAGCGGTTACTTCACACGGATCGTCTGACGTATGCGTCAGTCGACAGTGCAGGATTTTGAGACACTGTATCCAGCCTTACCAGCAGTCAATTCCTCGGTGATTTCTTTCGCTTTCTGTCTCCTATCGGTACGCGCCATGCTTGCCATATCACTTATTCACACGTAATGCAGCAGGTCACTGGAAGGCTATGTGAGATAGATGGCTTGAATCTCTTCCGAGGCCGAGTCGCGCAGCACGTTTTCCTATGTGGCGCAATGGACGAGTGATGAGAGAACCAAACGATACAGTCCCTCTCCGCTGCCAACCACGTACACGCTCGAGCTTGCACTCGCCGCCAATGTTCAGATTGAGCGAATACTCATAGAAAAAGCCATCGGTCGTCGCGACGTACAACTGCACGGTAGGGTTACTCAAGTCTTTTGGCCCATGCACGGCGCACAGGTTGGGGATGCCACTAGACCGCAGACGAGCCTACACATCGTGGCGCATGTTAGTACAGACTCGAGCGAAGCATTTCTCGCGTACTTACATAGGCAAAATCACGAGTGCCTTCGGCGATGCCCTTCATGGAACTCGGTAAATAGGCAGACACGGCGCCCGCCACGTCATCTAAGTTTGGTCCACTCGCGCTGCGGGCCACACGAGGAGGTGGTGCGCCGCTGGCTTGCTTGGGCAACAGTTGGGGACTTGCCGGCAGCATCCCGCTCGTAGGTGTCGAGCTGGAGGACCCTCCACCAGCAGTACCCCCCGTCGTTGCCAAATTACTCAACGACGCTGTCGCCATGGAGAGTGTCGACGCCAGCGGCGTGAAATGCCCAAAGCTCCCCGTCGCTGACGTCTCCGAGCCGGTCAGTGAGAAGAAATGGATCGTTCCCGTGTCGCTCGACGCACACAGAATCGTCGAATCTTCGTTGAACGCCAAGCAGTAGATGCGAGCGGCGCGCGAGCCTCTCCGAAACGACGCCTTCTTCTTGCCACCGGGCACTCCAAACACGCGAATCAACGTCCCCTGCACCGCACACCAATTCGCCTCTCGTTAATATTACACCACGTACTCCCAGGTGAAAACCACCGACCGCGCACACACCGCTTCCGAGGCTGTCGCGAGTAGTGTGCCCTGCGAATTGAACGCCATCGCGACCGGTGCCGTGCGGTGCGCCTGGAAGGCGTTGAGCACACTGAGGTTGTTGGCGTCGTAGAGAACAATCTCGCCCGGCGCCGCACCCGACGGGAACGCCAAGTGGCCATTGTCGTGCGGCGATAGCACGCACAGCGCCTTTGGGTTCGGTGACGTGTCGAGCGTCTCGAGAATCTTCATCGAGTTGATATCGAAAATGTAAATCTTGCGCTCCAGCACAGCAACGAGTCGTTGGCGGTTCATGCGAACGGCGAGCACGGCCGTGACGAAGTTGAGGTCGCAGATCGCGGCGTTCGTCTTGGTGTTCCACATGCGCAGTCGCCGCGGCGAGAACGCTGGCTGTGGAGTGTGGTTGGGCCGTCAAAAAGGGTGAGTCGTAATCCCGAACGATGGATGGCTCCTGTACCTGGTCGCCGGCGCCCACGAGCGCGACAAGGCTCGTGCAGTAGAGCATCTCTGCGATACCAATGCCACCAATGTCCTCTTGGAAGACCCTGCCAAAGGGCTCGCAGTTGAACACGGCAAACCCGCGTTTCGTGCCCACGCTTATGCAGCTGCATTTCCAAGTGACGACACATCCGTCAGTTCTTTTCCGCCAGAGAATACACACAGCGAGTGGTAGCAGAGCAGCGCACGTGGCCTCCTGGTTCAAGCTCAGGAAGAGCATGTCGCTCGAGACTTCGTCGGGGGTCTGCATCGGTGGTACTGGCGCCGCTCGGCCGCTGAGCTTCTCGTTCTTCAGGCGGTCTTTTAGGTTTTTTTCGGCACGACTGCAACATGGACTCAGACAGATCGAGAAGCATGTCTGAGTCACAACACAATGTACTGAATTAGCATGGTTGGCTGAAATAGTGGTCCAGGAGGGTGTATTGGTGATATGACGGTGATAAGGGCTACAGGGGGGTTTACAAACTGCGAAGAGATAGTGTAGAGTCCTGATACGTTTTTCTTATTTAGCGCTAGCACACCACACCCGACGTCACGCTTCCGTTGGTGTTCGTCGCTCCCTTGCCCGACTTGAGCCAGCACGTGCCGCCGCTGTAACTGGACCACGTGAACGCGCGGCACCCGCCGTGCTGCTGACAGACTGGAATGCAGGCCTGCGCATTCGCACCCGCGGCGTTTCCAATGTCGTTGCCCGTGTAATCCACGCCAGGCTCCAGTCCGCCGAGGTTGCAGCTGCACGTGACAGCCGACCGCGCCTGGCTATTAGACGAAGTAGCTTCCTTGGCGGACTTCAGCCAGCACGTACCGCCACTGTAGTCAGTCCACGTGAAAGCCCCACAACCTCCAAATTGGTTGCAGACCGAGAAACAGCCTTCCGCGGTCGACGACGGAGCGTTACCGATATCGCTGCCGCTGTAATTCACACCTTCCTCGATGGAGCAAGTAGATCCCGAGGACGACGCCGTGCGAGCTGCACTAGCATCCTTGACACGCGGATAGTTGTCTCGCTTCTGGTTCTTCTGGGTCGTAAAGAAACCAAAGTAGCGCTCCAAATCAGGATTGGCCGCTGGGTCCTCGGCACGACGATCGAATGCCTGAAACCAGTACTTTGGCGACTGA
>JAADVZ010000790.1:0-14764 GCA_023335925.1 Pythium phragmitis | reverse complement strand
TGGGACTTGCACGGTGACAATACTTGTTTACAACGTCTCGTCGCCGCTGAACTCGAGGTGATGGAGTCTCCGTTGGAGGTACTGCTCAGCACACGCGTAAACCACAGAGGATGGATTCGGACCGATCACGCCATACTGGACTTCTGATTTCTGGCGCGAACATCTCCGAAAAGATCCACGCCGACATCTCCAAAATATGCTTGACAAAATACTGCAGTGCTTCACATTTGTTTAAATTAAACTTCAACCTGCATCTTCCTATTGTACATATTAATCAAAACCAATACTGAACTTCCCCTGTATCAGATGTTGGTAGTTGACGCACCGGAACAATAGATTGGCCAAATGCGCATAGACAAGAGCCGCTGTATGATTGCCGGCAGAAATCGAGTGCATGGACGTCTGTGCGGGCCTTCTCGGAATCGGCTCTTCAAGTATCAAGCAAACACTAGACCTCCAGATCGTCAATTGAGTAAATGCGAGCCTAGCAGATTCATCGAAGTCATGTCTTCAATATGATAAATCGAAATCAACATCCTGAGATGAGCATTCTGTAACTTGCTTGTCAGAAATACTGCAATGGGTTTCCTCGAGCATCAACTGTCCTACGCCACATTCAACCGAAGTATACTTTACTTTCCGTTTGGTGTTTTCCACAGTTCCTACGAAGCGAGTCAGGATGCGAGACTTCGCTCCTTGCGTCAACGTGGTTTGCAGGTCTTCTCTGGTTGACGCCGACACACGGCAGTCATACGACTACTGGGACGCGCTCCCCAGCAGCGAGAAGCGCGTTCACAGTCGACGAGGGTGTACAGTACACTGTACAGTATCGTTCTTGACGTTGTTGTACTGTCAGCGAGTCCCCATCTCGACGCTGCGTGCCCATCAACACGACCTGGTTGTTGTACAGCTGGACTGTGCGGTAAGTACCCAAGTTGCGGCGTTCACGGTTGGAACTTCCACATGAAGTATCGTTAAAAGCATCGACACTTCCAACTTTGAAGTGCGGCTGCTTTTAGCGATACACAATCAAGACAAGATACACTGTACTGTACAGCAGAGAGCTTTATGCTTTTTATGCAAAAAGCATGTTAATAGAGAATCTAACATTATATTTGATGTATGTACGTACTTCACCAAAGAGCATGTTAATAACATTTTAACATGTTTATAACGCAAGATCAGGGTTGAGTGCACGAACCACCAGCTCAAGCAACCAAGGAAATGATGGCGACTGACGCGAAGGCTCCGGCGATCCAGGAGAGCCCCGAGGCGCTGGCGCGCATGGCGGAGCGCATCATCGGCGAGCGCAACGCGCGCGGTATCCCGTCGGCCTTTTTTGTGGTGCGTATCGCTCTTCGAATCGTGCTGTTCATCTCGCATTCCGATGAGTGGAGAGACCCACGATCGAGGTTTCCGTCGCTCACTCATCGCCGTAAACATGATACCATAGGAATCCGTGGACGCGTTCATGGCGTCGATCGGTATCCGCGCAATTGAGCCGCTTGTCGGTGCGCTGCAGCAGCTCTACAGGTGAGCCCGCGAATCACTTTCAAAACCCCGTGAACATGGACAGCATCCGAAGTGGTGGCCTGTTGCAGCAAGTACAAGTTCATGGAAGTCAACCTGCAGAAGAACCGCGAGTCGTTCAAGCGCAAGATCCCGGAGACGGAGAAAGACCTGGCGATGCTGCGCCACTTGGTCCAGAAAAAGGTTCGGCTCATGGTGATCATTTTTCTTTCGTGGGATTACGATAATATTGACTGATGGCACACGACATCAGGAAGAAGGCGAAGATCTTCAGACGCACTTCAACCTTGCGGACAATGTGTACGCCAAGGCGACGGTCGATTCGACGGTCGGCAAGGTCTGCATCTGGCTCGGTGTACGTCCCAGGGCAATGTGGTTGATGCCGGATGGTGCTACAGTCCTTTGACGGGGCGTTTGGATTGACTGTAAAAAGGCAAACGTGATGGTCGAGTACTCGTACGACGAAGCGCTGGCGCTGCTGGAAAGCAACGTCTCGACCGCCAAGGAGCGACTGGTACTACGGAATACGTTTTTTTCCGGTCCGCGCTGATTTGAACACAGTTTTCTAATGTTTTATTTTGTTTTGGCCAGGCCCAAATCGACTTGGATTTGGCGTTCCTGCGTGACCAGATCATTACGACCGAGGTCAACATTGCCCGCATTTTCAACCACGACGTGCGCCGCCGCCGACAGGTCCTTTGATTGCGTTGTGCTGGAGCTCTTTCGAAATGTGGGTGACTCACTGTTTGTGTCTCCCTTTTGAAATAGGAAAAGGATGACAAGCTCGTGGCGGAGCTTGAGGCGAAGTAGATATGTTTCTAATTCCGCCTCTGATAATCCGTGCAAGGAGATGAAAGAAAGAAAGTAGTGGTGCTACGCGAGACGACCACAGAAATGGTGTCTCCTCATCTACAGCCCGAAAGAAGATGGATTTGAATCCATATTGTACGATCCACATTTTACGAAAAAGGTATTCCTGTCCTCGACTCGTCGCGCGTCTCTTCAGTTACGTTGAGATGTCTGCATGAACTAGGTTTGTGTGCACGTTGGGCAAGACGAGGTAAGAAATGGAAGTCGCTGAAGGTGCTGTCGAAGTGACCAGCGAATGGGAGCTGCACCACGACGACATTTCTGGCCAAGCATACTACTTGAATCGGGTCACCGGGGAGTCGTCATGGGAGGCGCCTGCCGAGCTCAACGTGCTCCCTACACCAACTGTCTCGTTGGCGCAACAGTGGACAGAAGTCACCGATGACGCAGGGCGTGTGTACTACGTGAACCTGACGACAATGGAGACGTCGTGGGAGCCGCCGGACGGCTTCCGCAATGGCACAACGGCACTGCAGCGGCCATCCACTGCGGAGCAAATGGACCATCTCAATGCGTTGCTTAGTGGTGGTGATGGTGATGACGAAGACGAAGGGGAAGAAGAAGCCCACGAGGACCACATTGAAGAAAGTCCGGTCAGCATGGAGAGCGTATCCTCGCACTTGATATCAAGCGACGCCTCCACGACAGATGGCTCGGAATGGATGATGTTCCTGAACGAAGCCAATGGGGTCCCGTATTACTACAACCACCTCACGGGCGAGTGTGTGTGGGAGCCGCCCGCGGCATTTCTGGCGTATCACCTCGCGCAGCAGCCTGATGGCGAGCTCGTGGCCAGCTCCATCGACACAGACAGCGACCGGGAAATATGTGGTGACCCAGGTGGAATGCAACCTGAGTCACTTCCTGCAGACGTCACCGTTCTGCCTCCTCAGACGCCCTCTACGCCCATCCAGATCACACCCGAGTTTGAAGAGAAAGTGCGACGAGCCATCGAGTCTGTGTCCAAGACACCCGTGGGCTCCAGCCGTTTGCTTCTCGTCCGCACGCCCACCGTCAAGTCGCTCAACTCCAGCCGTCCGGTATCTCGCCCGACGTCGTCGGCTGGGGCATCCGCGCGGCAACGCGTTGCGACGGCACGAGTCGCAGGCGAAGCAGACGAGTCACCACCCCGTGACGATGCAAACTCGAACGACGACATCCAGGAAGAGTTTCGTGATCCGCAAGACGCCGATGTTGACACTACTCCCACAGCATTTGTGGTTGTTCCTGAGCCGGTCGATCTACCACCGAGCGATGAAGAACTGGAGCTGCTGCAGCGAGTCGCGATGATGCGAGACCTCGTCGTTGACGATATGGCGTTGACAATTCAGTGTATGGTACGTTGCATGCAGGCGCGACGTCGCGTGGCGAGAAAGCGACAAGAACGACAACTGCTGGTCGTCGACACCGAGATCGTTTGTGAGGAAAGTGCTGAGGCAAGCGCACAAAATGAACGAGGCGCCCAAGGCACGGATGAGTCAAAAGAAGAGCTGCTTCCCTTAGTTGGCAGTGGGAGTATTGCTGCTCAACAACCCGACGTTTCATCAGAGCAGTTGCCGCCCGACGAGTTATTCAACAATGAGATCATGGCGACTGCAGCGAAGCTGCAATCAAGTGAAGAAAGAAGAGACGAGGAGGTCTCTCGTGCCCGCGAAGGCGACCCCGGTGCTGCTGAAGGAGACGGCCAATCCACTGGATCAGGCTTTCAAGATGATCAAGAACAGCCAGCATCTGATGAGGAAACGCCTGCAGAGAAGGGTGAAACTGTGGGGACCATTGATCCTATCAGAGTCCCCGATGTCAGTTTGACGAGTGAAATCATCGAGTCAATCACCGCGGAAGAAAACCCTGTATCCGAGAAGAAGGATGATGGTCCGTGTAGATCAGCAGCGCAGGACGCCAGCGCTCCTTCGTCAGCAAGAGCCGCCAACAGTGTCGAATTTACTGACCCACAACACGAGCAAGGCTCCTCTGATCAGCAGGAAGCGGTCCTGCGCGTCCCGGCTGAGTCATCAGAGAGCCCAAGTGTATCGCTGAACGACGAGCAAAGTGTCCCGATGCCTGACGAACTGCAAGGAAACCGACCCGACCACCACGAAGAAGACATCACAGATTCTTCCGCTTTGCTGGTGCCGCTGGCGATTGGATGTGGAGATCTATCGACGTTAAAGGATACCGACATTAAGGCTTCAGGTCAAGAGCTTCATGTCGAGTCTACAGTCGCACGAACTTCTTCACGCCAAGCACGGTCGGGCCGACGTGTCAACGAGAGACCGTCTTCTGCGACCACTCGCTCCGCTGGCGCAATTCGTCCCGCGGTCGACACGAGCAGCGGCAGGCTCGCGATTCTCAACATCACAACATTTTTCCCACCAAACCCCCACCGCGATCGCATCAAAGCGATGCCATCGAACCCAGTCGCAAGTGGCGCAATGCTGAGAGGCGGTATCCAACGCAAGCTCCTTTCTACTCAAGAGAAGGATTGCCATCAGTCATCTGCCGCGACGAAATCCGTCGAGCAACGACACCACGAGCAAGCTGTTCGAACCGAAGCCATGCGCAAGTTGCGTGAAGAGACCCGGGCAAAATGGATCCAGGAAGTGAACGAGTGGCGCCATCTTTTTGCGGCGGCGACTGTGCGCCGCACACGAAACACTTGGGACTTGGAGACTGCCGAAGAAGCGCGTAGACAACGCGCAAAGGACAAGCGAAATAAGTGGCTGAAGGATCAAACACCAAGACAGCCAGCGGACGAATCCAGTCTGTCGTTGTGGGAAATGAAGCGTGGAGATGCTGCAGTCAACGACGCGATCACTCGTGTGCAGTCTGCGATGCAGCCCCAGGGATTCGTCGAGGCGATGATGCGTGAGCGACTCAGCACTATTCACGGGGCGATCGAGCGCTTGCACATCTCAAACCATTCCAAGATGGAGCTGTGTGGATATTGGCAGCAGCTCGCCCAATGGTTCCCATCGTCGTTGGAGGAAGGTGTCGAGATCGACGAGCCGTACTGGGCCAGACTTCACGCCAACCTTCGTGCAACGGCCACGACTAGCTGTCAGGATCTCGCTCAGCAACTCGCGCGTCACCGCACCGACTCGTTCGACTCGCTTCTCCATAAAGCAGCGTGGCGAGGGCACGTTGAACTCGTAAAGTTTCTCATCTTGGAACTCCACGATGACGTACATGCCATCGACTGCAGCGCAACACAAACCACGCCTCTCCATGAGGCCTGCCGCGGTGGCCACGTCCCGGTCGTCAATTTTTTATTGTCTTGCGGTGCGTTTCTGGACGCCGTTGATGCCCATGGGGAGACGCCTCTCCACGTCGCCTGCCGCCTAGGGTGGACCCAGGTCGTTCACGCTCTCATCACGGCTGGTCAAGCGCAAGATAAGAGGGATGCCTTAAAGAAGCCGATCGCTGCGGACGTGGCAGATTCATCCGAGCCTCTGGTGGGGCGTGTCCGTGTGCTTCAGGTGCTTTCATGGAGCGACTGTTTCCACCTCCGCAATGGCAAACGGCGCTGCGCCATGGACATTGCGACGCGGCCTTCGCTGGTCGAGTTCCTAACCCGTACGTCAACATCTCCCCACTTGGATGTAGTGGTCTCGCGACTGACGTTTTGTGTCTGTTGCCTCCTGTAGAGTACTCGAAGGACCTGCTCGTCCACCACCACGACACATCACCATCCACTGGCCGCTCCACGGACCCCATCGTGAAGAAGACACGAGCCAAGCCGCAGCGGCCAAAGTCGGCGGCCAAGTTGCACGCGAGTGCAGCAAAATGAGACCGATCCAAGCGGTTGATTATAGTGTGGGCAAGAATGGAACAACAGTGAAGGCTTAGTTGCGGACGGTGCGGTACAGTTTGCACAGCCGTATCTGCTCGCGGTTATCGTACGGAAACAGCGGCACCGCGCCCATGCGCGTGAGCGACGCCTGTGTGATGTCTTCGTACGTGATCTCCTCCTTGGCGAGCGTGTCGAGAAACGTCTGGAACGTGAGCTGGTTGCGGACAGTCGCCGCGAAGATCGCGATGCGCCGCGGGGTTTTCACTTGAGTATCATTGTTCCCCACGGGCTCCAAAGCTTCTTCGTGGTCCTCGTCACCGAGAAAGGTCTGCAGCACTCGCACGAGTGGCGGGAACGCCGCAACGTCGTAGACGCAGTCGCCCGCCAGTAGAATATCGGGGCGAATGTAACTCGTCTTGCGCCTGGCTTCGCGCGGGTCCCAGCTCTCCCAGTCGATGGCGTCCACGTCCACAGGGCACACGTACGGCTCATTGAGCTCAGTATTGTACCTCTGGTTGAGCAGGACCTTGGGCGCGTAGTCGCTCATCACGAGCCGACTCAGGCGAACGCACTTGGCCACAATGATGCCCGTGATCCCCACGCCGGCGCCGAGCTCCAGCACACTGCGGCCCGTGAATTGATCACCGTGCGCGAGCACATACTCGGCGAGGAAAAAGCCGGCCTCCCATATCTTGAGACCGACGTCGTTAAAGACTGACGCCACACGAAGCGTGACGGCCACGTCGTGGGGAGACCCTGTCGTGAACGACGGGATCCGATATGTGACATGGTGCATCTCGTCGGAATCCGCGGCCGTGAGCTCGACGACGCGGCCCAGCGCAACGAAGGGCACGAGTTCCGAGACGAGATCATCCGCGAGCTCACCACCAGCCGACTCGATCACTGATACAGGATCCGAAACGGTATAAATGAGACTGTCGGGAATCCCTCGAGCATTTGTGTTTACAACGCACCGTCCGTGAAGGTCTTGAGGAAGCGGTACGTGTAGCTGCGCGGCGGTGCGTACTTTTCGGCAACGTCATCGTGGACCACGCGGCGCATCACTGCGTCCTAACGCACTTGGCCAGTTAGAGTGACACAGTCGAGCATTCTCGCTTGCGAGTGGCTGTGCCGCACCTGAAACTCGAGCGACGTCCAGTCGTGGGGCGCGTCCGCATGGCGGCGCTTCATCTCTTCCACAATCTGCTTGACGGGCAGCACCGCACGGTACGCGTCCAGCAGCCACAGCAGCGCCGCGTCGTCCATCCGCCCACGCTCCATTTTCGAACACCCTTCGATTTTGCTGCGTGTCAAAACCCCTCGCTGTATCCATTGTTAGAGGTTCAACACTCTACCAATTTATATATGGTACTGAATAGTGTGGTTGAACATAAACCATGAAAACAAACGATGTGGTACACACTAATAAAGGATCTTACCTCTTCATTGCTTGGCGACAGGCTCAACCATCAATCCATCTCCTCGCGCACCATGGCGGCGACGCTCGTGTGCGCCAACTGCGGCGCCGAGGGCGAGGCCAACTTCAGCGCCAACTACTTTGGCGAGCTCGTATGTGAGCTCTGCGGCACGCAGAGCTACCTGCAGAACCGCACCGAGACCCAGGAGGCCGAGGACATGGGGATCGACATTGCCACGCTCGGGAAAATGAAGCGCTCCAACCGCAAGAAGCGCGCGCGCAAGGTCAAAGCCGAACACCAAGAAGCCAGACAACCCGTCAGGCTGCTGGAATGCATTGTCACGACGCAGTACATTCTCCATGAACAGGCCGAGGCGCTAGTGCGCGTGGGGTTCCCACCCGACTTCCCACGCGTTGTGCGCGACGTGTGGTTCCACTTGTTGCGCGTGTGGCACCGCAAAGGGGCGCGTCCGTTGCTGCGGTGCTTTACGGAATTCCACTACCAGCGTCAGGCCGCCGACAAGGCCATGGACCCGGCCGTGACGAATGACGTGCTCGAGCAATGGGATGCCGAGAACGGCGGCGACCTCGAACGGCTTTTCTCGGCGAGCCAGTCGACGACGACACCGACGGCAACCCCCAGCGCCATGCGCGGGGACCCGCACGACGTCGGTCCGACCTCGGTGCCCGGCGAGACCAAGCACAAGAGGACGCGCCACTGGATGCACACGCTCGACTGGTTTGTGCTGCCCGACATGGTCGGCGTGCTCGTACTCGCGGGTCGCCTGCTCAACGTCGCGGCGCTGCCGTGCGACTACTCGCATTGGATCCAGTGCGGTGCGTTGCCCTATTACAATCTGCTCTCTCGGTGTCCGCTGGAAATGCAAGAAAGCGTCGAGCACGTGGCCGTGTTTTTCGACGCGACGATCCGCTCGAACTGGATCTCGACCGCTGTGATTGCGTACCGCGCCCACTACTTGCAATTCCACTTGGAGATGCGCGTGCCGCCACTCAACGCCTCACTCATTGCATTCAACATTTGCGAAAACCTGAATCTGCCGGCGTCCGTGTTTCGCCATTTCCAGTGGCTTAGTGCCCAGTTCAATATCGCCGGTGAGCTGCCCGAGAGGCCGATCCAGCAGAAACCCTTGACGCGGTTCCAGGACACGACCCGTGGCTCAGCGCTGGACTCGGGCGCTGGCATCGCAGCGTACTTGCTCGCAGCGATTCGACTGTGTCCAAACTGGAACGAGTGGATTTACGAGCACGTTGGCCAGCGCGACCAGCATGTGCCGCCGTACTCGTTGGCCGAAGCCGACAAGCTGCCTCGTCGCGAGCTCGGTGCGTTTGTGGATTTCTGCGAAGACATTTTGCTGGGCACGGACCGCGGCCGCATCCCGGACGAGTTTACGGCCCACGTGGACGCATTGAAAACCGACTTGAGTCAGCACAAGGCCCACTACTTTTCCAGAGCGTACGAGACGCATGCGCTGCGTGCGTACCCAGCCGAGTATGAAGGCGGTGTCTGCGTCGAGACGACAGAGGAGATGCAGAGGCGCGTCGAGCGTATCAAGACCCACCACGGTATCATGTCGGGCATGGCCGACGAGAAGATGGCGCTCGACGACGACGGTGATCGCACGGTCAAGCCGACGTTGTTTTATCCGCTGTATGCGCGTAAGGAACGCTTTTCGTTCCACGCGCCGTTTGAAGCCGCGCTCGAGCTGCTGGCCGAGTACATTGACTGTCCCATGGGCGTCGTGATGAAATGGGTCGATGTCATTGATCGCGGTCTGCGGGACCGCGAGCTCGAGTTCCGACCACAACGTCCGGAAAGGTCTGAAGAAGAACACGAAGAGGCGACGCAGGAGCAGGCGGATATGGAACATGACGTGGAAAGGGACCAAAGAGACCAAGAGCCGCCACCTCAGGTCGAGTCCCATCATCTTGAAGAAGCAATGCAAATAGATGCCGCAGGGCAAGAAGGGAACCGCGTGGATATGCAGAGATCAAAAACAAGCGAAGAGACCAAGGAAGAGGAGAAGGAAGGCGACGTTGTGGTCTCTCGAGACCAGGGTCTTGAGCGGCCACAGCCAGTGGCGGCTGAATCGCATCACATCGAGGTTCAAGCGCCGAGCGAGAACCAACCCGCCCAAGTGGAGATCCGCGCTGCTGCGAAGCGGAGAGGACGGCCGAGGAAATTGCCAAAAGATTGATTGACTGGGTTTAGAATAGTGCCGTGTCGTTCTCGAGGGGGTGGCTTCGCGAAAGGTCACGATGGACTTAAGCAGTCCCTTATCGTGTTTTGGAGCTGGCATCGCCGTATCCATTTCATAAAGCACAACTAGCAAAGGCGATTCCGCCCAAGACGACTGTTCTGTCTCTCCTTCTACGATGGTGCGTACTGGATTCCAAGTGTCCTACGCGGCGTCATGTCTGACACGTATGGGCGAAATGGCTCCATTATTATCTCTCCCACAGACGACGTGTGCGCAAGCCATTAAGGCGTGGGAAGCCAAGAACACGGCGTCAGCCGAGGAGGCGTCCGTGGTCAAGCTCTACTGCCAGATTCCGCCCGTCAACAAGCTCGACAATTCGCTCAACACGCTCAAGAATTGTGAGCACCTTTCGCTCTCGACCAACAGCATTGATCGTCTCATCCCGCTCTCGGGCATGAAGAAGTTGCGCATCCTGTCGCTTGGCCGGAACCAAATCAAGAAGATTGAGAAGCTCGACGACGTCGCCGATACGCTCGAAGAACTGTGGATGTCGTATAACCTCATTGCGACGCTCGACGGTCTCTCAGGGCTCACGAACCTCACGACGCTTTATCTCTCTAACAATCTCATTAAGAGCTGGGACGAGCTCGACAAGTTGGCGAGCCTGCCGACGCTTCGCGACGTGCTGTTTGTGGGCAATCCCATCTATGACAACATGTCCAAGGAAGACGCGCGCATCCAGGTACTCAAGCGAATCCCCAAGGTCGTCAAGATTGATGGCGACATGGTCAAGCAAACGGAACGCGATGCCGCGCTGGGCCAGTGATCGGATGCTCGTTTATATGCTTTTATTCCCGACAGAGATATCTCATATATCGCACGCAGTGGATACGGGGAACGCGTTCAAACGAGGACACTCTAGTTCTGCTTGCCCTTGAGGTACTGCAAAATGTAGCCAAAGTCCTTGTTGCCGTAGCCGTCGTTGACGATCATGCTGTAGAGCTGGTGCGCAGCGTACGTCAACGGGAGCGAGACGCTGGCGGCCTTGGCGGCGTCGACGCCCAGGCCAAGGTCCTTCTTCACGAGGCTTGACGAGAAGCCGCCCTTGTAGTCGACCGCCGCAGGCACGTTCTCCATGAGACCCGGGTACGGGTGGTACAGCGACGACGACCAGCACTGCGCCGTCGACGTGTTCATGATACTGCGAAAGAAAAAGAATTAGCAACCACAGAAAAAAGGTCACAAATCCACAGGAAACGAGACGTACCCGCGAAGCACCTGCGGGTCCATGCCGAGCTTCACGCCGAGGTTCATGGCCTCGGCGACCGACACCATCTGGATCACGAGCGAGAGGTTGTTGCACATCTTGGCGACCTGGCCCAGAGCTGCACCGCAATAAGACTGTCAGTCGGATACCTTCCCATAGAGGTATACGATGCCATACGTACAGCTCGAGCCGCAGTGGACAATGTTGCGGCCCATGAACTCGAGCGTCGGCTTGACCGTCTGGAATTCCTCTTCCGTGCCGCCGACCATGAACGTGAGCGTGCCGTTCTCGGCGCCAATCACGCCGCCCGACACGGGCGCGTCCACGATCTTCGCTCCCTTGTCGTGGTAAATCTCCGAGAGCTTCTTGGTGAAGATGGCGTCAATCGTGGACGAGTCGATAAAGAGGTGGCTGGGACGCACAACGTCCGAGAAGCCGTCCTTGTCGTGCAGGTAGACCTGCTCGACAATGGCGGTGTTGGGGAGCATCGTGACCACGCGGTCGCACTTTTCCGCGACCTCGCGCGCCGTCGAGGCGACGATGGCGCCCTTGGCCGCGAGCGGCTTGGTGCTGTCCGCATTCACGTCGAAGACCACGACCTTTTGGCCCTTGGCGAGCAGGTTGTTGGCCATGTGGTTGCCCATTTGGCCAATGCCGACGAGACCAATGAGGTCCTTCGAGTCGCTCGCAAAGCCGCGCGCGACAAGCGCATGCTGCTTGCGGGCCATGCGCTGCAGCGAGCGGTGCATCATCATCATTGTGGAGATCGGAGGAGAAAGAGAGGAGACGAGCGGAGGACGACGCGGATCCAGCAATGCCGTTCGCGCTGATGAGCCAGACGAAGGCACCAACTCGTGACGGCACGTAAGTTACCGGTATGTCATTGAATCGAGGGATTATCTTTCATGGAGGCTGCGGAAGCGGCTTCGGCGTTTTACGGGTTGCTGATCTACATGAGGGATGCCATACTTCTTTTATTTAGGGAGTGAGGAGACCTTGGGTATTGGTCATTGAGAGGGTCGCGGAACGGGAGGTGTTCACTTGACGGGATAGTGTCCATGATGGCTGGATCGAAATGTTTCCTACGGGTGAGGAGATATGTTCGCTTCAAGTTCAACTCTGTCGACGAAACTGTAATTACGCCTTCCAGTTCCACCGCCAGAAAGGCACACTTCTAGGAAGCGAGTGATTGGTGGAGATATGTCATATTCCATTCCACAGACCAATGAAAAAGACTCTAGCATCACACTTTGCCGTCAGTGTTGGCAGATTCGAGGACATGTGGCTCGTAAAAAGATGGTCTAGCTGAGATAAAGGATTATTATACAAGCAACATTTCAGGCGACCTTCGTGCCACCCCCAGATAGTGATCTTCAGTTGCCAATCCGCAACATTGCTTGGCGACCATATATGACGACCGATATAGGCAGGATGAGAGCATTGGGAACATGGGGGTATGTATATGAAACAAGGGAGGCCGATGCGCAATCTACTCTACTGGTGTTTGTGTCGCTATGTGAGAAGTTCGGAGGAGACTCGGGTCGCGCGCCTGCTGTTTGGTGTCGCGCGGTTAGTTAATGACGTCGACGAGAAAGTCGAAGATGTCGGTGTTCCGGATCGCCGCCTGGATGTCTTCCTTCTGAAGCGTTCGGCGCTTGTTGCGCTCCGAGTAGCTCCACGAGCGGAGCGTCAACTCAAGGATGAACATCTCACAGGCCTTAGCAAAAAGCACAGGTGCCTCGGCACTGATCATGCGCACGTCCTCGTCCGACTTCATGATGCGCTTGATACGTGCGAGCGGCAGGTCGTTGTGGTTCTTGAAATCTGGATGCGAGACACCGATTAATATCACGACGCGATTACAATAGAATCCACATTGGGGTTTAGCGCGTACCCTGTTCGCTTCCGACCTCCAACTGCTCCATCTAGAGCGAAACCCCACAAGATGACGTGTCATCAGTATCGCTTCGGGCATGGCGGAGAGAAAAGCGAGGGGACAAGCATACCTCAACGAGCTGCTTCGCCCAAAACGACTTGAGCTGCTGCTCGAGCTGCGCCTGGTGGGCGGCCTGTTCGGCCTCAGTCATCTCCACGACTTGTCCTTCCATCGTAGCTGCTGGATCTAGTAAACGCATTTCGGTTCATATATCAGCCCCCAGCCGTCCATTTCGCCGCAAACTTGCACAGGGGGTCTATTTGCCATGTACGTACCTGGGGAGGATCTTTGGGGGGCGAAGAATTCAGAGAAACGCCAGATCTCGATGCGCGCCGGCGTCGGTACTTTGTTGGGCAAAACCAACTTTGGTTTGTCAGAACAGACAAGGCGCTGCATTTTCAAGGCGGGCCTTCATTGATTACTATACTGGACATATTAATGTTCACGTATCTCTATAAAACGATAATCATATTAGCAGGTGGTTTCAGCAAGACAAGATTCTAGACGGCGCATGAAGGCAAGGCCACAACTCGATGTTATAAAAATGCTATGTAGTGAGGGGAAGACGGCCTCGTGTCTTTAAGTGGCTGCGTGCAAGTGTGTGGCATGTTCAACTATTTGAGCGAGAGCACGAGCGTGAGCACGATGACGACCGCGATCAGCACGAGAAGTCCCCAGCAAATGAGCTTGGTCTTGGAGCACTGGCAAAAGCCGCGTCGCATGTCTGCCTGGCGCACGTTATCAAGTGCAGCTTCCGTGTGGTCCTTGGCCTGGTTCGTTTCTTCTTCGACATCCACTGTGTTTATAAGAAAGAACGGCCGTCAGCAATCACTCGCGATGAAGACGACACTTGGCGTTCTACGTACAAACAACTTCTCCCTGGGCAGCGATCATGTCGTCGACCTCGCGGAAGGCCGCATTGACCTCTCGCATCTGATGGTTGATCTGAATGATATCTTCTTCCCGTCGCATGAGATCTACCAACCAGAATACACAATAGCCCCAGCATCAGCCACGTGCCTAAAGTCTCACTCTCCCCAACGGCCACATTGGGCTTACCGTCTTCGTTGTAATTCTGCACATTCGCCTGCGTGTAGATCTGGTCCTCGCTGTAGTTTCCCAAGCCGGCAGGCTTGTCATCGTCGCTGCGGAACGAGCGCGACGACTTGCGGATCTCGGCGACCGCGAGCTTTTCATTTTCAATTAGCTGCTGGCACGTCGCCTCGAACGCCTTGAGCTGGTTCTTAAAGTCGCTCGAGAGCTTGTTCACCTCGGCCTTGCGCGAGCGTCCCAGCGATCCCTGGCAGGCCCGCGAGAGGTCCTGCAGCCGCCGGTTGATCTTCGCGACGAGCCGGTTGCCCTTCTCCGTGAGCTCCTTGAGCTGCTGGTGATTCACGCGACTGTCCTGCGGCGTCTTGAACAGCGTCATCTTTTGCTGGATCGACTTTGTGAGGAGATGAAACTCCTTGATCGCATTCGACGTGTCGTCCTTATTGCGCTTGTACTGCTCGACTTCGTGCGCGCCCTTGGGCGAGTCGGCCGACGAGTAGCTGCTCATGGTCGCTCTTGTGGTGTAGTCGTGCTAGTGAGATATTACGGCGCGGCTCAAGTACAGAGACCACGGAAGGCGGGGGAGTCGACTGCAAGTCGATGGAGGTATACGCTGCGTCTACAAGGTCTACGACAGAGAGTGTGACCTGTAACGAAGTCGCGAACGAGGAGGGGGGGGGGGGGG
>JAADVZ010000079.1:0-61859 GCA_023335925.1 Pythium phragmitis | reverse complement strand
TCACCTGTGTCAAGTGAGGCACATGTAGAATCTGCATTCTGTATCCATTTTTTAGCTCGCAATATCACTGCGCAAGACCAACACCACGTTAAACCAAAAACTGGAGAAATACAGCGTCATGTTTCTTCTCCATCATAGTTGCTGCATTTCCATGTGCCTCTGAAAGCAACAGTGACCTCACATTGGCTTCAGATTGAGTGACAAGCCTTTTGTCACTGAATCGAGGGAGACATCTGGTGTGGTCCACTGCTGCGTTCCATTTTCCACAATTCGCCGCCGGCGGGGCAATCTCTGACGGCAACCCTTGGAGAGGGAGGGGAAACCTCACGATGGTCGTGACGCTCGAACTGCGTGCGACGCAGAGCGGTGTGATATGGCCGCGTCGCCCACTCGTGAGCAGCAAGGGACTGCTGTCGTGTCTTCAGAATGTTCCGCACAGCTCGTACGATCGTCGCGCGACGACGTTCCGCGCCGTGGCGTTCAATGCTGCGGGTGACGGCTTCGCTGCTGTCGACGAAAAAGGCCGCGTCTTCGTCTTCTTCGTGACCAGCAACAAGTATGCGCTCGTTCAACATCTCGGTGTGCCGACTGTCGCGTGCTGTTTTAGTCCATCTCGTAAAAGCGAGTTGCTCGTGACCTGCGAGAACGAACTGGTCAGTACAGTCCCCACCACGTTTATCCAAACGCCATGCGCTGACAATTGTATGCACATAAACATTCTCCTTTCCATCTAGATTCGCTGCATCGACGTCCACTCCCAGTCGCTCATCAGTTCGCTGCGTGGACATCGCTTCCCAGCGCGGAGTGCGTCGTTCCAAAAGTCGGGGAATCTCGCGCTCACGGCCTCACAGGATGCCGTGATTCTTTGGGACACTAAAGACTGGTCGCGCTACCGTGTGCTAAATGCTGGTCCGGGGGTGGAAGAGGTTCGTCCGGCAAATAATTGTTTATTTGCAAGGTCTTTGGCATAGTGGACAATGACCAGTGAGGTATGGCATTAGGCGACGTTCGTGACCAAAGGTGACCTCGTTGCAGTGTGTTTCCAAGACGACTCAATCATGATGTGGGAGCTTGAGTCACTCGCACTACGGTACCGCTTCTCGCTTCCAGCACAAGAACAGCCCGCCGGCATCAACAAGATTGCAGTGTCGGACGACTACAAGGTCTTAGTTGCGACGTACGTAGTCTATTGCGGTCCGAACATGCGAAATGTGGTCTGAGAATCGTTGTTTTCTGCAGTGGGCGGTCGCACTTCATCTACGTTTGGGATTTCGAAGCCCAGATCATCATTCGAATCATCGAGTTACCAGCCCCGATTGAAGAAGTTCTCATGGTGAGTAGACGAGCAATATTGCTGTTCCTCGGAGGTTTCGCTCACTGCGTGTTCTTGGTTCACAGTTTTCATTCGTGCCGGGCCAAGACAGTACAATCTGCCTGCTTGGCAACGAAGGCAGCCTCTTCTTTCTGAATGTTGCAGCCAAGAAACCGAAGATCAAGATGGAAATATCGAATCCGGGACGGCAAATCAACGCTTTTGACATAGAGGCTCACGGTCGCTATCTCGTCGCCTGCACTCAGTATGGGCACTGTTTTAGTATCTACTGCTTGATGCGCATTTCTAATCCATGTGTGTGGTGGTGATCAGTGATGGCTGCCTATTACTGTACGATCTCGATATCGCTATGGAGACGGCCCGACGCGCACACCAATATCGCAAGCAACAAGGTCTCAACGATCTTGATGACAATCTGCACTTGCGCACTCGATCCGTCATCGGACAAGGTGACCCTGCTTCTGCGCCGACGCCAACCTCTGCCGCACGTTTTGAGGATGAAGGTGAAGGAGAACGCCCAGCTTCGTCCAAGTTGATCGACGGAATTTTCGGTTTGAAGGCGAAGAGGGACAAGGAAAACATCATTGATGCGGAACAACGAATCGAGTTCCAAGAAAAAAGACGAACGCGATTGAGCCACAGCCGGCTCCCGTCACCTCACGCTGCCGTGGCTCCGACACCTACGAAATCTGTGGTTTTGTCGTCGGCTCCTTCGTCGACTCGTCACCCGCCAAAGCGAAAAAGCGTCCTCCAAATGACCTCGCTATCGGATGCAGAAATCGAGATAAATCGCAAGCGACTGCAAAATAGCCTCGACTGTAACGGCAAGTATCCTGGTAAATACCGGCTGCTCGTCTGGCGATTTCTGCTGCAGCTGCCCAAGAACGATGATGCCTTCAAGACGCTGGTCGCAAAAGGCCCACACCCAGCGTATCTGAAACTTCATGAGCAGTATCCTCTGAAGAACCAGCGCCAATTGCGGCGACTCCATCGTGTTCTTTCTGCCATCGCGTTCTGGTGTCCTGCGTTCGGTGAAGTGAGCTACTTGCCCGCGATCGTCTATCCATTTGTGAAGATCTATCGTGAAAACGACGTTGCAGCCTTCGAAGCCAGCCTGAGCGTCCTGCTTCATTGGTGTCGTGACTTCATGGTGAGTCTTCCGTACGCCCCTGTCTTCGTACTGAGCGCTATCGAGACCCAACTCGAGAGCATCGACTCGCAACTTCACGACCACTTTATCAAGCATGGTATCTCGCCTGAGATATACGCGTGGAGCCTGCTCAAAACTATCTTCACAGAGGTTTTGAGTGATGACGAGTGGATGTGTCTCTGGGATCACTTTATTACGGCAAGTGACAAGCCGTGGATGATGCAAGTCGCCGTGGTCGCATACTTGTCATACTTCCGTACAGCTCTACTATCGGCCAAAGATCGGTTTTCGATCGAACAGTTTTTCCATCAACAGAACGCTCTCCAGATTCACGCCTTCATCCAACTCGTCAAAAATCTTTGCGGGAAGTTCGGCGGCACTGAAGTCAAGACCGCCACAGGGGAGGACGACGCTGGACCATCCTACTGGCCTCTCTCCAAGGCGCAGTATCCAGCATTCGCCAACTATCCCAAGTTCGTTGTTGATTTCCAAATTGCGGTTCGTCACGTTCTGATATGACCTCCAGGAGAACTCGGAGTGGTTTGGAAACTAACACACTGCTTTGGGTCTTGCAGGAGAGAAACCGGATTGCTCTGGAGGAAGCGGAAATGATACAGAAGAAGAAACTGTTGAAGCGGGTTGAAACTGAGTGTGAGAAGCTGAAAGCCGAGCATCAAAAATGGCTTTCGCAGAGGCAGGCGCTTCTCGCGGCGGAAGAAAAGCGCCGTAACGAAATGTTGGCTGCCGAGAAAAGCCGCATCATGAACCTGAAGACGCTAGACCATGAGACGAGAAAACGGCGGCTTGAGCATTTGGCTGAGCTCGAGCGATCGGCCCGCGACACGCTCGAGCAAACCTCTAATCTCTTCAAGGCGGAATTTCTGCGCCTCGAGAGTGAGTTGGGTTTGCTTCGCGAGCGCAGCGAGTTTGAGCTGTCCTCGCGGCGACAAGAAGAGGAATTGCAACGTGTTGAGTTTGAGACGGAAAAGCGCGTCGCAGACATCCACAAACAGCGAGAGATCGAAGAACGACTCCAGCAGCTGCGCACCGAGTATGTGACACGTATCAAGCAAGACGAACTACAAGATATTCTATTATTCGAGGGCTGGAAGCGAGACGATGAAGCCAAGCGACTACAGGCCAAACAGGACCTGCACAAGAGGGAGAAGGCTGTGCTGCTCCAGCAAGAGCGGACAATTCGCCAGCAGCTCGAGAACCATTTGCTGGATCACGCCCTGGAAAAGGAACGACAACTGCGTGAATTGCAGACTCAACGCGAGGCACGGGTTCAAGAAGAACGCGCAAGTGATCGGCTCGATGACGATTTTGCTGCTCAAGAACGCAAGATCACTGAAGAACTGAATTTAGACCGCAGAAGGCAACGCTCTCGGGAGTCAGTCCGTTCGCAGGTGGAGGACGCAGAGGCCGATAACGCTCGTGCGCAGCGACAGCAAAGATCAAGGGTAGCTGAGCGGCTGCACGAGGAGGATGACGACAACAGAGATCCAGTCGGTCCCACAAGGCTAAAGCAAGATCCTCCCAGAGCTCGTCAGAGATCACGGGTGGTTCGGCGTACAGATGAGGAACTTGAAGACAACCGCGATTCGGTGGCCTCGACAAGGCAACAGCAAGACCCTCGCAGAACTCGCCACATATCGACTCAAGACGTCCATGCCAACCATGGTGCTAATACTGGTAGTGGTCGCGGCTCGAGGACATCATCGACGAAGAGGCCAGAGATGCTTGAAGATCAAGAAGACGAGACTGATGGTGCCGAGCATGTGGCTCAGGAGAGTATCCGTTTACTCGACACCGCACGGCGACGACTTTCGTCCGTGCTGCACCACTCCAACGAGGACAACTCCAGCAGTAACGACGCCAGTAGCTCGGCATCGACACCCATCACAAGAACTCGAGAAGAACAGTCGCTCCTGGAAAAGGCGCTGGCAGACATCAGCAGCAGTAGTGAAAGCAGCAGCGGCAATCACTCGTCGTCGAGTCGTCGCAGTCAGACTACAGCGAGCCGTCGTGAGCTGTTTGCAGGCATCAGTCCAATCCACACAATGCGTCGAGACCAGTCCATCTCTGTTGCCGACGGCACCGTTTTGCTTCAAGACGAAGAGAATCAAGGCATCTTGCACAATTACGACGGACAACCCCACCCAACCAATGCAGGCACACGTAGTAGGCAAGCAGCGACACCACAAGGCCACCCGAGCCTGAGCATGTCCATGCCTTCTCTTTCAAGTGGTGACGAGAGCGAAGAGGCGAGCAGCATGCTCCAGCGGCCGATTGAAGAACTGGAGCGAGAGCTCGGCATTCGCTTTGACGGTATATCAGATGAAGAAAAAGAAGACGAGTCGGACGACGACGACGAGCTCGAAGACGACCGTGCACAGCTGCTCCAGCGCGCGAAGAAGCTGCTCGCAGACCAGAGCCTTCTCTCGGATGACGAGGATGGCGACCGTGGCTCGCACTAACCATTTGACCCCACCGAAACATCACTCAAGGATCCAGTTGACGTCGACGTCGCCCATCCGCCTATATTTCCTCCTCTAGTACTCCAAGAGCATACACTAACGACTGCATGTTGAAGGTGAACCAACATCCATGCCCGGAATGTGGGTACTTGCAGTGAATTATCTCTTCCTCTTCGCGCAATCCGCCCCACTCGCGGATTACGCGGATTGTTTCTGATCCCGTTTCGTCCGACTCCCATATCAGAACGGGTTACGCGGGGTACGTTTACGATCCGTGTGATGACATCACATGCGAAGTTCCCACTGCTTTATTACCTGCCGGCTCTTTCAGTTGAAGTTCCGAAGGGGTTTTAACCCTTTTAACACCAGCCTGCTTGGATTCCTTCGTGTTGCCCAACTCCAGAATGGCGACATACATGTGTACCGTAAGCTGGTGCTGCGTGGGGGCATGGATCATGCCACGTTCGGATGAGCTCAAGTTTCGAGGGGCGGAGGTTCCCTCTATACTCCTAAATGCACCGAGATTCATCGACAACTTGGATTTAATAATGTCATATGGATTGACATGGAGCAATATTTAACGGAAGTGCAACTTTATAGTCTTTATAGACAGGTTTTCTAGGTAGATGTATAGCCTTTGAAATATAATACCGCAAGTGTACCCCTACCCCTAACGTAGGCGCCCGTCCCTCTTTGTGCTTTCGTTTCACCCCGGCGGGCCAAATTGACCCAACACACGCGGGCTTTTTTCGCCTTGCAAAAGCAAAACAATCCCACGATCTGAACGAGGAGCGTCCAGCAGAGAGGCGGAGCGATCGATCGATCAGCCAGCGGAGCGGAGCGGAGAACGAACCCCAAAGCCGCACCCGCTGTCCACGTAGGACGCCTTCGTTCCTGCCTTGTGCCCCCGAGCTCACCAAAAACCCATTAGCTCCCCAAGGCCCGTTCGCAGCCTGCATCTTTCTTCCGCGGTCGGTGTCCCCTCCGCTCGGCAATCCCGTCGTCTTTTGTCCTCTGCTCTGCTCCGCCGGACTTCGTGTTCCAAAGACAGAGTGTTGTGTGACGAAAGGTGGGTGGAGGGAATCACAGAGAACAAGGAATCTCCTCTGAAGATCCGTTCTCCGCCCGTGTCGTTGGAAACCATGACAGACACGGCGGACGCTGTCATCCCGAACCATGCCAACGCACTCAACGGCAACAGCATCGCCAACGTTGGCGTGACGGATCTACCCTCGCCGCCCAAGGTTCACGTGCGGTCCATGTCGGTGGCCACTGGCGTCGAGGTCATGGGGTACGCCGGCGCCAACGCTCCGACCGCGAATGGGTACGCCGCGGACGCCAACAACGCCAACAGTGCCAACGACGGCTCCGCCGAGGCGCTGTCGGCGAGTCCATCGGCGACATCGGACCGCTCGGCAGCGTCCTACGACAGCTCGCCGTCCGTCACGGCCATCGAGCGGGCGCTGAGCGACGCGCCGGGCGTCACGACCGACCGCGCCGACCTCGTCAGCACGGCGTCGACCGACGACAGCGGCATGCAGGCGAATGCAACGGACGCGCCACGCTCGCTGCCCGTGCTCGAGCGGTCGCACACGGCCAGCGAGCTGCTCACGCGGCGCCAAAAGGAGATCCAGTCGGCGCGCGGCGCGAGCGACAAGCCGGCGTTTGCGACCACGGGCGTGTCGACGCCGTCGGCGCCGTCGTCCACGCTCGCACCGTCGTTTGAGATCGAGAGCGTCGTGCTGCCGAGCGACGCGATCTCGGAAGTCGAGATCGACAAGGCCATGCACACGCTGTTTGCCGTCGAAGTGCGGCTCCACGGCGGGCTCCAGTGGATCATCAAGAAGCGGTACTCGGACTTTCGCGAGCTACACGACCGCCTCAAGCGCACGAACGCGTCGGTCAAGTCGCTCCATTTCCCCAAGCGCCATGTCTTTCGCAACCGCCACCAGAGCGTCATTGAGCAGCGCCGCAGCGAGCTGGAAAAGTACATTAACGACGCGCTCGAGATTCGGCCGCTCATTCGCGTGCCGCTCTTTAACTTCCTTGAAGTCTACGTGCACATGGAGTCGTACGAGCGCAAGGTGCAGCGCCACAAGAAGGAGCTCGAGTCAGAGCGCATGAAGAACCTGCTGGACCCCGTGCTGCTCCAAGATCTCTCGAGCGCGTTCCAGCGGCTCTGCTCGTCCAAGTTTTTGTACCACGGCAATGCACCGACAACGGCAACCACGACCACGGCCAGCGCGAATGGAGGCGACAAGAAAGACGAGACGGCCAGCGTCGCCAGCGGCGCGAGCACGGCGTCGTCGGCCACGACCGTGGCAGCGACCACCAATGGCAGCAGCGGATCGTCCGTGGCGACCTCGCCCAAGACGGATGCCACGACAATCACGTCCCCGACCGCGACCAAGAAGGCGGCCATCGTGGCCACGCTCCCGCAAACGGCCGGCGCGCAGATCTACCTGAGCCGCACGTCGTTCCGGCGCGACGTCCTGGGCGTGTTTCCCGACATGCCCTCAAGCTTTGCCATGCGCTTCATGAAGGCCGTGTCCGATCGCCAAGGCGCCGACATTAACATGGACGAGTTCCTGCGTGCCATTGCCGTGCTCGAGCGTGGCACGCTCGACGACAAGCTGCGCTTCGTGTTCCACATGTGCGATCTCGACCACGCCGGCAAGGTCCAAAGCACAGGGCTCAGCAACTTTCTCGTCTCGCTCCACGGCCGCAACGTGCTCGAGCTCCCGGCGTACCGCCGCGTCTTCACTGACGCCTTTGACCACGGCCGCGTGCGCATGAGCGTGGACGACTTTGTGGCCATCATGCCACGCCTCGAGCGCGTCGTGGACGAGCTGCTCGTGGGCTGGATGGCGCCGTTTGTCGACGTCTTGTGCGAGACGCCCGACCCGCAGCTGCTCGAGGCCCAGGAAGAGTTCAACCCCGTCGTGCAGCAAAAGATCCTCGCGACCGACACGCGGTTTAGTGTCAAGGAAGTATCGATGCTCCAGGACGCATTCAACAACTATCGCGTCTCGGGCGGCGGCGACGCTGTCGACATGGACGCGCTCGCGAGCGACTTTCCGCTCGAGATGACGGACGAACGGTTCCAGCGCGTCTTTGCGAGCTTTGGGCCGCGCGCAAACGGACTCGACATTGACATTTTCAGCTTTGTGCACGCGCTCGCGATCGCGTGTCGCGGGTCGCCCCAGGAGAAGGCCGGCTTTGCGTTCAAGCTGTTTGCGACCGCTGGGAAAGACGGCTCGCTCATGACGCGCGACGATCTGTACGGCATGATGCGGCTCGATCTGTCGCAGAACGCGGCGCTCGAGCGGCTTGTGACGGCCTTTATGGAGCGGTACAAGAAGGAGCACCCGAGCGCCAAGTCGCTGACGCTAAAGGCCACGGACTCGGCGCTGAGCGAGAGCGGCGCGCAGACGCCGTCGGTCTCGGGCTCGCAGCTCGGACGCTTTGTGGATGCGCTCATGCAAGAGTACGGTCACGACCGACCCGTGAGCTCGCTCGAGAATGCCGAGAGCGTGCGGTCGCTCACGTGCGACGAGTTTCTCGCGTGGACCACACGGGAAAAGTACGAAATGGCGTCGCTGCGCATCATGCGCGAAGTCGTGTTCGTGGATCTCGGTCTCGTGCCGAGCAGCAAGGAAGAAGAGCTCGCGATCGTGCAGGGCTGCTTCAAGTCGTTTGACCCGGCGAGCCTCGTCGAGGACGAGGCGTGGTTTCTCATCGAGAAGAAGTGGTTTGACCACTGGTGCAAGTACATTGGCTTCAAGGGGGCTGACACCCTCGCGACTGCGAGCAGCTCCACGTCACTCTCGGATCTCTCGAGCAAGATGGCGTCGTCGTCGTCGTCGTCCAAGTCGTCGGCGCCATCGGCCGCGGCCACGGCCAAGGCGGACGCTGCGCTGCTCGACGCCGACGGTAACTACGTGCGACCAAAGCCCATTAACAACTATCCGATCCTGACGAACGACCGCCGCGAGCACATTCTCAAGTCGGCCGACGAAATCAAGCTGGGCAAGCACTATGCGATCGTGCCCGAGCAGCTCTGGATGGGGCTCAAGGTCTGGTACGGCGGCGGCCCCGAGATTCGCCGCAAGGTCGTGATCAAGGCGGACGGCACAGCGATCCTCGATATCTGGGAAGACGAGCTGCTGAAAAAGAAGAAGCTCGGAAGCGACGACGGCGACGACGAGTCGCCCGACCTCACGAGCGAAGCCGAAAAGAACAAGCGCACCAAGGCGCTAGCGCTGCCGCGGCGCATGCGTACGGGTGGCTCGGTGGGGCTCACGAACCTCGGGAATACGTGCTACATGAACTCAGCGCTGCAGTGTCTCACCAACACGCAGCTACTGGCCGAGTACTTTCTCTCGGGCATGTACCTGGACGACATTAACCGCACGAGCACGCTGGGGCTCCAGGGCAAGCTGGCCGAGGTCTATGGCAAGCTTGCCGAGGACATGTGGTGCGCCAAGCAGAAGGCGCTGTCGCCGCGCAATTTTAAAAAGACGATTGGCAAGTTTAACGAGGCGTTCCGTGGCAGCGACCAGCAGGATGCACAGGAACTGCTGGCGTTCTTGCTGAGCGGACTGAGCGAAGACCTGAACCGCATCCACGACAAGCCGTATGTGGAACAGCCGGATAGCGACGGCCGCTTTGACGGCGATCTCGCCGACGAGTGGTGGCGCAACCACTTGCGCCGCGAGGTCTCGATCATCGTGGCGCTCTTCACGGGTCAGTACAAGTCGCTCCTCACGTGCAGCGAGTGCGGCTTCAAGAGTGCGCGCTTTGAGCCCTTTACGTTCCTGCAGCTGCCGCTGCCCGAGCCGACCCACAACACGGTCACGCTCGCGCTCGTGCTATCGAATGGCCTTGCGCCCATGAAGGTCTCGGTGCGGCTCGGGATCTCGGCCACGATTTTCGATCTCAAGCACGAGCTCATGAAGCTCTGCCACACGGACTTTGACTTGCCGCACATTACCGAGGCGGATATCAAGATCTGCGAGTACACGGGCTCGATCATCATGAGCTTCAAGGCCGACAGCCGCCGCATTGGCCAGATCCGCAGCATTGAACGGCTCATTGCGTTTCAGCTCGAGCCGCTCGACGCCGAGACGATCCAGGCGACGCGGAACCGGCGGCCGTCGTACGTGCCGGCGACGTCGGCGGCGCAGCGCATCGAAGAGATTGAATCGGAACGCGAGGCACAGGCCAAGTTTTTCGACACGCTGGCCGAAGGCACGCTGGTCGAGGTCAAGTCGCGGTCGCAGTCGCACGAGTACATTCCTGCCGTCATTGTCGAGTGCCCGTCGATCGTCGCGGACGTCGCCGTCGCCGACAACGAGACGGAGCAACAGCCACTGTACCGCGTGCGTCTGCAGCGCGTTGATGAAGAGCTAAAAGTGCCGGTGAGCCGCCTGCGTCCGCGCCAGGCACGGCTGCTCAACATCCCGCTGCTCTCGCGCAAGCTCAGTTATTCGGCGCTGTACTTTAAGAACCCGTTCCGGCCGGCGCCGTTTGGCATTCCGCATCTCGTGCGCATTTGTCCGGAGCTCACGAGCGGCTTTGACTTGTACAAGCTCGTGTGGCAGCGCGTGCGGCGGTACGTCGAAGCCTCCCCACCCCACAAGTGGGAGCCGCACGAGGTGCCCGAGGACGTGACTGTTTCGAACCGCATTGACACGATCTTTACGGGCCTCACGTCGTCGTGCGGCTTTGTGTTGCGCCGCGTCGAGAGCAAGGGGCTCACGGACTCGCGGGCCGGATGGCTCACGCGCAGCTTTGGACACATCATTCCGTGCACGGACGAACCACTGAGCATTCTGGAAGACGAGACGATCGCGATTGATTGGGATCTCGAGATTTTCCAGGACCGCGATAACCTCGAAAAGATGAAGCACATCGAGTCGCACGCGAGCGTCGAGAAAAACGAAGCGATCGACAAGGGCCCCGTGCCGCTGCGCCACTGCCTCGACGCGTTCACGAGCGAAGAAAAGATCAGCGAAGGCTACTGTTCGAGCTGTCGGTCGCACCAGGAGATGACCAAGAAGCTCGAGATTTGGCGGCTGCCGCCCGTCATGGTGGTTCACTTGAAGCGGTTCCAGTACACGCAGACGTACCGCCGCAAGCTCGCGTCGCTCGTCGAGTTTCCCGTCCATGGACTCGATCTTAATAGCTGCGTGGCACCGCATATCGACCAGCCCGAGCGGTACGCCGTCAAGCGCAAAGAGGGCGAGCCCGTGGAGAAGAAAAAGGAGGAGTTTCCGGTGAACGTGGTTGTCGAGGAGGCGTCGGCGTCTTCGAGCAGCGACGGCGAGAAGACGGACGACGGCAAAGCGGTCAAGGAAGCCAAGGGCGACACGGTCACGTTTGATCTCGCAGACACGGTCAAGACACGCGCATCCAGCAAATCGAATGGGTCGGCGACGGGCGGGCCCGGCCCGACGATCACGCGCGTGCGCCGCGGGTACACGAACACGAATCTGGACCAGTCGCGGTGCCTCGAAACCAAGTACGATCTGTACGGCGTCGTGAACCACCAGGGCGCGCTCGGCGGTGGCCACTACACGGCCTACGCCAAGAACTTTTTGGACGACCAGTGGTATTACTATGACGACGAGCGCGTACGCGTCGTGGAAGAGTCCAAGGTCGTGAGTCCGTCGGCGTACCTACTGTTTTACGTGCGGTCCGACATGAAAGGCACGCTTGTCAAAGACTTGTACCCGCCCAACTCGAACAAGAAGATTACGGACGAAGACATTAATCGGTTCGTCGAGGACGACCGCCGGTGCAGCATCATGTAGAGGAATGAGACCCGGCGAGTAGAGAGAGACAGAGAGATAAGAGAACCCACGAGTGTATGAAGACCCACGAGAGTGAGAGAGAGAGTGAGAGAAGAGCGAGAAGCACGAAGCTCGTCCCCAGCGTAACGTTATAGAAGGTAACACCCCCTTTGCCTGTCTGTTTCTTTCTCCTGTGTCTTCTGTTGAGGGGAATCGCGTTTCCGCTAGTCGCACGGTGCGTACGCGCCGACAATCTCTTTAAGCTGGAGCTTCTTGACAAACGGTACGATCGCGTCGACGTCGGGACACCGAAACGTCGCCCACAGCTTGAGGCTGAGGCTGTCAAAGACAAACTCGCCCAAGAAGAACGCGACGCTCGCACTGGCGCGCCGGACTGCGTATTCTCCATGGTCGCCGTCGGCTGCCGGTGCGGCGACCACGGCGTAAAAGTGGATCGTTCGACTCCCCGCGAGATTGAGTCCGTCCATGGCGACGGTAAAGCCGTGTGTGTGGAGATGCCGACGCAGTTGGTCGACGCTCGGTACCTTCGAGACGCGGCAGGTAAAGTTGCCGCCGTCCAGGAGCGCACCCCAGAGCAACGAGAAGTCCTCGGCGCGCAGCAGCGGCGACGTCGAGGCTCGGCGGCTGCTGGACGCCCCCGAGTTGCGCGGCGACCGCAGTGGCACGACAGGAGGTGCCGTGGTGGTGGTGACGATCACGTCCGACTCGGACGTCGGATGCAACGACACGCGGGCCGACCCGGGCGAGTGGCGAGCACTCGTGGGCGGCGGGAACGATGGCGACGAACCCGTTGGAAGCACGCCGCGAGAAGACACTACGGCCGGCACTCCACCATCGCCACCTCTAGGCGTCTTTTGTTGGGACGATCGTGGCCTCGCGGACGCTGGCGGCCCGCCCACCTCCCACACGGTCTCCTTTGTGAGACCGTGCACGAGGTACGATCTCCCGGACGCGGCGTCCCAGTGGCGCACCCAGTAAGGCGTCGAGCCGCCCACGAGATCGTCTCGGTCGACGAGGTCCTCGTCATTAATGATGAGCATGGAACGCACGCGCGGGAGTTGTGGCAACAGCGGCGGTGGTGTCATCGGCGCCAGCGACCGCGGACGGGACGACTGGCTGCGGAGCCTTCGCCGAGAGCGTCGCCGTCGGCGAGCGTCCGTGCTGCTCCCGGAACTCGAGTGATCGTGATCGTCGCTCGAGGACTCGCCCGAGGAAGACGCAGACGAAGATGAAGACGGAGACGAGGCATTCGGCTTGCCGGCCTCGTTGTCGTCGTCGTCGTCGCCCCACGCGAGCTGGTTGGGATAAGACGGATCAACGTCGACTGTACCGTCGCGGTGGTGATGATGCATCACGGCACCGCAGCGCGTAACGACCAAAATGAGCAGCGGTGCCCACACGTCCACGACGACGACGACCGCGGCCGTGAGCACGAGCACGGCGAGCACCGTGTCACCAGCGATGAAGGTCGTGGCGTGGACGGCCGCATAGTAGACGCCCATCAAGTAGACGCCCAGCACGGCGTCCAGCACTTTGGCGTGGCGCACACGGCGCATCCACTTCGGTGTTAACTTGAGCACAACGTCCGTGGCACTCGCGTCCACGTGGTGCGCGAGCCGGTGGCAGCCCGAGACGGCGAGACACGCGTGGTAGTTCATGTGCTGCGTCGCGAGCACGTAGCTGAGTAACGTGGACGCGGCCTTGAAGAGCATGGCGAGCGGCAGCGGCAGCCCGAGCGGCGCCGCGCGGAACACAGGAGCGTTGGCCACGGTCGCCACGAGACCGAGCACCAATAGGAGCGTGCCACAGACGCCGTGAAGCCACACGAGACTGAGCACGCGCATGAGTACTTCGTAGCTGAGATGCGCGCGGCGTGGCAGGGTCTTGCGAGGGAACACGAACCGCAGGCGGCTCCACATGCGCTGCTGCCAGGGCGACCCACGCGTGGAAGCTTCCTCGGGGGATCGTGGCGACGGTGGCAACGTGGCTTCGTCGAGCTCGTCACCCAAATCAAAGTAGAGGGAGAAGAGCAGCCAGAGCTTGATGGCCGCGCAGAGCGCGAGGCTCAAGTGCGTCGCGTTCTCGAGTTGGACCCGTAAGAAGCCGTTGAACGCGCCTTCCTGCGGACGCAGCAGCCACAGGAAATCCACGAGCGTGGTGCCACAAAGCCCCGCGACGACCACGCGGTGGTCCAGCGCAAAGGCGGTACTACTATGCGGACACGAGACCATGAAGAGCACAACGCCCATGGGGACGTTATGGCGCGGCGCCGGCGTGAAGCTCTCCGAGAGCATGCCGCCCAGCACGAGCAGGTACGCCAGCAGCTGCTGCACACTGAGCTGTCTGTAGAGCTGGCGGCTCGAGCGCACGATGCGCTTGGTGAGGAGCACCGACTCGTGCTTGAGGTAGTGGAGACTGCCACGCAGTGTGCGGCGCGCCGCCGCCGTGTTGGTCGCTGCGCCGCGCGGCTGCAGCCGCGTCGGGTCATTGTGGCTGCCGCCGTTCTTCAGGCTGTGCACGCTCGAGCGATCCGACGCGGCACCGCTCGCGCGCGGCGATGGCAGACCCGTCGTGAGCCCGTACTGCTCAATGAGCTCGCTGGCATTATCTGCGACATGGTACTTGCGCGCCGAGGAGGAAAGTGCTGGAGGATGAGCCTCGTCACCAGTGCGCTCTTCGCCTGGTGGCGAAGCGGTCTCCTCAGGTGCGGGCACCACGAGCGTGCGTGGCGTCGACGCGCGCGAACTCTTCTTGGGCTGTAGCGCTGGGTGGAACTGGAACATACTACTCATCGTGATGCTGGGATATTCCGCATTGGCGTCGTTTCATGGGAGCTGTTGAAGCTATTTTTCACAAATATAGATAAATACGCGTTTCTAACATTTTCGAAAACTGTGCAGTTTCGTTTCAAACCAACAGAGAAGAAAGGCAAAGTTTCGCGCGGTTTTTTTGTTTATTTTGTTTATTTATTTTTTGGTGGGGGTTCTCTCTCAAACTGCAAGAAACCGCAAGCATGGTAAGCATGGTAGTAAATGGACAGGACGCTCGCGCGGCCCTGTATCGTGGTGGCGCGTGCGATTCCGGCGCTACAACCTCGTGCATTCGATAGAGGAGATTGCGGGCGTTCGACTCATGCCATTCTCTTTGCGATACTAGGCGCCCACACGCGAGAATTTGGCGCCGCAGGTGATCCAGCGTGTCGCGAAGGAGATTCGCCAGCTCGTGCAGGCGCCGCCCAGTGGCATCCGATACCTGCCGCAGGAAGAAGAGGTGCTCACGGAGATCCACGTGGAGATCGCCGGCCCCGAGGACACGCCGTACTATGGCGCGTTTTTTCTAGTAAAGCTCACGCTCTCGGATGGGTTCCCGCAGACGCCGCCCAAGGGCGTCTTTCTCACCAAGATTTTCCATCCGAACATTGCCACGAACGGCGAGATCTGCGTCAACACGCTCAAGAGGGACTGGACGCCAGCACTCGGCATTGCGCACGTATTGCAGGTCATTCGCTGTCTGCTCATTGTGCCGTTTCCCGAGTCGTCGCTCAACGACGAGGCCGGGCGCTTGTTTATGGAGAGTTATGCAGAGTACGCACGCCGCGCCACGATATGGACCAACATCCACGCGCCCAAAGTGTCTGCGGCAAAGCCCCTCGAGAAAGCGTCGTTCTCGTCCAAGAAGACACCGACGAAGGAAAAAGGCAATAGTGGCCTCAGCAGCCCGTGCAGTACCAACACGAATGCAAGCGGAGACGGCAACCAGAACAAACAAGGTGAGCCAGAGGCCAGCGAGCAGAAGACTGGTCATTCGACTCAAGAGGTCCCAGTGAAGAAACCCGTGGCCAGAGTCTTGACGATGGGGACACCAACACCGCCCACGAAGAAGCGCTCGTCACCGACGTCGACGGACGCGCAGACCGCGCACAAGAAAAAGTCGACGCTCAAGAAAGGCATCAAGCGACTCTAACGTCAGCACCACGCAGCAAGCAACCGTATTTACCTCCTCTCACCGTACGTTAGTATGTGAGACCCTCTCCCGCATTGCGTGCGTCACGTTCTCCACGAAGCCCGAGACATCGATTTCTTTGACCCTCTCGTCCCTTTACAGACAGACCAATAGCAACGTGCGTCCCTAAAACTGTTCGCCTTCCATGCTTTCTACTCATTCATAAAGTCACCATCTTCCAACTGCCTGCATCCGTGGCGGCCTCCACTGCGAAGGCGTCCGTGTGGGCGTCACCTTCTCGTCGTTCCACAGGGCTGAGGTTGATCAATTGATCAGCCACCGGATCTTCCAATGTCCATTTGGTGGCCTGTCGCCCAGAGATGACACTCTCGGCGTCTTCAGCCATCATACTCAACAACCGATGCTCTGATTGTCTGGACTCGAACGCGGACGGCACTAGGCCAAACACTGCTTGCTTTAGGCGAAAAGAGTCACGTGATGTGATGAGAGTCACAGCTTCTGACATGGCACCTGGACGTTCAAATCCAAGAAGAATGATCGGGACTCTGATACGGAGAAATGAGCAAAACTTGCTCACAGACTTTAGTCGACGAGCCTCGCATCCCATGTGCATTAGGCAACGACAGGATAGGGATTCCATGTCAGGAAGGACGAACATGTGGGCTCGGGATGAATCTCTACTGAAGTCTATGGAGGTTCATATCACAGAGCACTGGAGTTCCATCTACGAAAGAGATTCGTGTACCCGCGCGAGACTGGGAATTTGGCGTCGACAGTGACTGGAACGTGCTGAACTCTTGACGTTTCTGGTTCAGAAGGTGTCATGCTTCTGATCACAAAGCCTCAAACCCCAATAACTGATTCACCAAGTTTAATGTTTCACGTTTTCGCACAGGTCACAATCTGGTACAGTAGGCTTCCACTGAGTCTGTCAGGAGCATCTCAATATCAAAGGATAAAGGTTTTGGCTGATACCGCTTTCAGCCTTGCACAGTGGCACATTGGAACCCATGAAATCGAATATTGCCCACTCCTTGTCACGATGGTTGGACTCATCCACCAAAAAGAGAAAAGACCATGACAGGGAAACGTGATGGGGGAGAACGGAATCTCTCTGTTCCCTGCCAACCGTTGGCGGCAAGTGGATGACCGCAGCGACAGCCGCTCCTTCCGTGCGCGTCAGTCTGTCAGCGTGAGAGTCCACAGACGAGCCGTGCGAGAGACGCCGAGGCGCTTGCTTGTCGACGGAAGCAGCGACCGCTCATTCTGTTCATTCTCGCTTTCCCTCCCTCCAGGACAAGGGGAGTTGATTTCAACAAACCAAGATGGTCACGGTCGCGAAGGCGCTGGGGGCGCTGGCGCTCATGGCGGCGGCCGCCGTCGACCAGACTGATGCGGCGTTTCAGTCCTGCCCGACCGCGCCAGCCAAGCCTGAAGACCGCCGTGTGGACACGACCAAGCTCAAGTACGCGACGTACAACATGGAATTCCTGATGCTGTCGGGCTTTGGCAGCTCGCCCAAGTGTCCGGGTGCGTCGTGCTCGTGGGTGAATGTGGAAGAGGCGACGAAGCACTTGAAGCAAGTGGCCAAGATCGTCAAGGCAATGGACGCTGATATCATCCAAGTGAACGAAGTGGAGGACTGTGGCGTGTTGACGCAGTTGATCGCCGAAGTGGCATTGCTCGGTGACGCGACGTACAAGCCGTACTTGATCCGCGGCACGGACACGGCGACGGGTCAGAACTCGGCGATCATCACGCGTGTGGACCCAGTGTCCGACATGCAGCGGTCGTCGGTGTCTGCGAAGCTTCCTGTGTCCAACTCCAAGTGTCCGTCGAACGCCAAGGTGACGGCAGCGTCGAAGAGCGTGTCGAAGCACTTTTACACGACGTTCCAGTTGGCTGGTTTTGCGAAGCCGATCACTGTGATTGGTGCTCATTTGCTGGCGCAGCCGCAGAACTTGGATCGCTGCCACGAGCGCGAAGGCCAGGCGACTGTGCTGGCTGGTATTGCTGCCGAGGCGACGGCCAAGGGCCACGACGTGATCATCTCTGGCGATCTGAACGACTTTTCGCTGCAGGCTCCAGACAAGAACAACAACGTGCCGATCACGAACGTGCTGGGCATCTTGGAGAACACCGAGTACGTGAACATTGGTTCGCTGTTGCCGCAGTCGGAGCGGTTTTCTCAGTGGTGGGACAAGGACAAGAACTGCGTGTTTGAAGAGACCGAGGTGAGTTCATTGGACCACGTCATCGTGTCCAAGTCGCTGCAGGACCGCATTTCGAGTGTGGCGTTCCGTCACGATCTGTACTACCCGCCCAAGTGCAACGACTACAACAGCGACCACTTCCCGATCATGTTTACGTTGTCTGCTGTGGCGGTGGGTCCTCTTCCGACGTCTGCGACGCCAGTGACGCCCGTGCCGACATCGGCGAACCCTGTACCAGTGACACCCACTCCGACAACTGCTGCACCTGTCACTACGTGTTCTGCGGCTTTGTTGTCGTCTCTGATTTACTCCAATGCCGACTTTATCAAGTGTGCATCCGAAAGTGCTTTCCCGTTTGCGTCGATTTCGTCGGCGCCCACCAAGGATCAGATGAACAAGTTGTGTGCGAGTACCACGTGTAAGGCAGCTCTCCAAGGAGCAGTCGACAAGAACCCGGCCGAGTGCGTCATTCCCTTAGGGAAGATTGCACTTCGTGCTGAGCTGCTCGAACGCGTGCTGGCCTACTGTGCGACGGGTGTTGTGCCGACGCCCGCACCAACCGTGGATTCGCCTACTGCGGCGCCTGTGCCTCTCCCCACCCTGAAGCCCACGCCGACGCCTGGTCCGACTCCCACACTGATCACTCCGTACTGCTCGACAGCGGCACTCGGTGCGATCACAAAGGTGACTCCCGAAGTGATCCAGTGTGCGACGGAGTCTGGATACCAGTTTGTGCCCGCGACTCGCCCTACGGATGCTGTGCTCTCGAAAATCTGCACGAGTGCTGCGTGTTCAACGGTGTTTAGTTCGGCGATGGCTGCGAATCCGGTCGAGTGTACGGTTCCGCTCGGTGGAATCCAGCTCCGAGCTGATTTGTTAGATGTCGTGGCGAGCTCGTGCAAGTTGTCGCCCACGACGCCGACGCCGACGACTCCGGTGCCTACGACGCCGACTCCAACGACTGCGGAGCCTGTGCCGACGACGCAAGCTCCAGGCGCCGCTTGTGGCAACCTCAGCAACGGCCCCACCAAGTGCCCCGAAGGCCAGTACTGCCAGCCGTGGAACCCGTTCTACTACCAGTGCCGCAGCATTGACGCCAAGTGCGGCGTCCAGCATGTCGGCGTGGACTTCAACGGCGAGGACATTGCCAGCCTCTCGGTGCTTCTGCCCGAGTTGTGCTGTGACAAGTGTCGCGCGACCGACGGCTGCAAGGCCTACACGTTTGTCAACTTCAACAGCGACGGAAAACCCATGTGCTACCTCAAGAAGGGCACGGGCAAGTCCCAGCCGCTTGTTGGTGCCGTGTCAGCGGTCATCGAAGGTCCCGTGTGCTCGGTTGCTTCTGGCGGTCAGTGTGGTAGCGACAAGGATGGCGTCAAGTGCTGTCCGTCGGGCGAGTACTGCCAACCGTGGAACCCATTCTACTACCAGTGCCGTCCGTCGCCGCAGCAGTGTACCACGCAGGAAGTCGGCATTGACTACAACGGCGACGACCTCGAGTCAGTCTTTGGCTTGCTGCCGTGGGAGTGTTGTGACAAGTGTGCGGCGACGTCAGGGTGCAGGGCCTACACGTTTGTCAACCACAATGCTGATGGCCGCACGGCCTGCTACCTCAAGAAGGGCACGGGCCAGAAGCGTGTGCTCGTCGGTGCCGTCTCCTCGACCGTGATCAACCCCAAGCCAGCGTGTGCGACACCCGAGTTCGGCTCGTGCGGCAGCAGCAGCGCCGGTGCGACGTGCTGTCCGTCGGGCTTTTACTGCCAGGCCTGGAACCCGACGTACTACCAGTGCATGCCCAAGCCAACCAAGTGCTCGCAGCAGTTTACGGATGTCGACTTTGCCGGCAACGACCTCGCAACAGTGTACGGCGGCTCCGCCACTGACTGTTGTGACAAGTGCTCGACCACGGCCGGCTGCAAGGCCTACACGTTTGTGAACGCCAACCCGGGGCGCCCGGCCTGCTACCTCAAGAGCAGCGCCAGCGGCAAGACCGCTCTCAGCGGTGCCGTCTCGGGGATCGTGAACTAAAGCTTCTCATGCCAGCTTCCAGTTGCCTCCAAAATAGTACTGATATTAGTTAATATACTATGTACCCATTTTGACGAAATACGTTCTTAACGGCTAGTCAGTTATTTGTTATCACAGCCAAATTTTTCGAAGCAAATCGTGAGCTTCTCGCAAATCCGACGGGCTCACTTCCAACGCATCTTAATAGGAAGATGGCGCTGTTGGACACGGTAGCGCCGTCCATGGTGGCGCTTCTCGCCCACGCCAATTCGTCTCCACCATCGGCGGCGATGGACGGCTCGCTCGCGAACGCCGACACTTCGTCGCCTTCACCATCGCCCGCCGTCTCCGCCTCGACCACCAGCGACCGCGACTTTTCCTACTTCGTGGCCTACGCCTGTCTCTACTCGCTGGGAGCCTTCTATCTCGCGCCGAGCGTCATCTCGTGGACGCGCATGTCGCGCAACCTGCACACGGAGGACAAGACGGCCGTGCGGCTCTTTGCGCTGCTGGGCTTTGGCTCGCTACTGCGCGCCGTGGCGTTTCTGCTGGTCGCCGTCTGGATGTTCTTTGTGATCCGCTCACACGGCTCGACCCACGAGGCGTGGCATCTCCACTTGACCTACGTGCAGCTCGTGACGGCGTGGCAGGCGCTCGGTCTCGTCGCGTCGCTCGTGCTCGTCAGTGTGTTTCTGCTCATTTTCAACACGTGGGCGAGCATGATCGAGCAGGTCGACAGTAGCCGCACGCCGGCCGCGTACCGCACGAGCACGGCGCCGTCGGCACGGCCATCGTCGGGGACGCCCCACCCAACGCCTCGTATCCTCTTTATCCGCATGGTGCTCGTGACCAATGCCTTCCAGATCGCCACCTTTGCTCTCGTCAACTCGTTCCCACGCAACGATTTCTGCACGAGTCTGCACCTGTTCGCGACCGTGCTGCTCACGGCGTGCTTTGCCGTGTGCGTCGTGCTGCTGCCCGCGTACGGCCACCGCATGTGTGAGCTGCTGGGCAAGGTCGCCGAGGGCGCCGACCGCCGGCAGCGCAACATTCGCCGCATTGCCGCCATCTCGGCCGTGTTCTGCATCATGCGCACGCTGTCGCAGCTGCTGCTCGTCTTCTCCGAGTACTCGCAAGCGCACGAGGGCGAAGTGGACAGCGACGGCGCGCCCCGGTTCCAGATCCCACTCAAGCACATTATGGAGGCCAACCCGATCTTCTTTTTCTCGCCGGCCGAGGACGCGTCAGACGGACTGCTGCGCTGGCTTGTACTGCTCGAGGTCGTCGAGTTCCCCATCGAGTGGACGCTGCTCATGACGCTGCTCTGTGTGCTGCCGTCTCGCGCCGTGCTGCCGTCCATACGTGGGTACCAGGCCATCCCGACCGAGACCACACGCCGGTACTCGTGAACGCATAGAGACAGGAGAGAGTTGAGAGATAGGGAGAGAGGGAGAGAGAGGCAACAACCCACTGTTCAGCCATGGCAAAGTGCCTCAGGCTTCCTCTTACATTGCGTCAGTATCATTCGGAGCTCTATGTGGGGCTTCAGCAGCGCTAGTCAGTCGGATCTAGTGGCTCCGCTGCTGTGCCTCACCGCTCTCTCTCTATCTCTCTATCTCTCTCAGCCATTGAGAAGGCACCAGTCCGCTTGGCGCCGCTGAATTTGGATATGAAGGTCTGCCAGAGTTACGCCACTTCAACCATAACCCGTAACCTTAGCCAAACGCGTAACCCTCTTGCTCCCAAGGAAGGGAACCTCCGACAATAATGGCGGACGAGAAGGCGGGGGGCGCGAAGATGGGGGACTCAGCGAAGGCCGCTGCTGTGCGTGAAGAGGAGGAAGAGGAGGTGGAACTGTTCTCCGCGAACGCGCTGTCGACGCCGTCGTCCTCCATGGCGCGACTGGCCGTCTCGCTCCCGTAAGAAGACGAGAAATGGAGGAGAACTCCTCTCTCTGTGTGCGTGGAGATGAACCCGTTTGTTGTTGGTAGTGGACAGGGTGCGCTCAGTCCTCGTCGGTGCGTGGCGCGCGAACTGCTCGAGCAGATGCCGGCGCTGTCGATCAGTGTGCGTGGTTGGCTGTGGCCTCCGTGGGGTACTTCGACTCAATCCACCGCTGGCGTATGATCATGTCCCGCAGGCGCGTTACTACGAAGTGTCGATCGAGAAACCCTTTGGCGTGTTCCACTTGATGCAGCTCATTGAAAAGTCGATCCAAGTCGGCGCGCTCTTCTCTCCGAAGCTCTACGTCCCCAAAGAAATCTGGTACGAGAACTGGCGGCCAGAGGACCTACAGTCCAGCTCGCTCCGTTTTTGGGTCTCCATTCTCAATGCTACATTGCGCAGGCTACAGAACCAAGCGAGGCTGGCTGGTGTGCCCATCAAGATTGAGATTTTCCAGTCATTCAAGCAAGGCATCGAGAAGATCACGGTGAGTGGTGTGGTCGGGTCCACCACGCTGCGATGATCGTGCCTCACTGGGCGTCATTCTCTCTTGCCGTAGATGCTGCTCCCGCTGTCGTCGCCAGAGGCCAAAGCCGTCTTCTTGAAGGCGTTTGACCAGTTTCTCGAGTTTGCCAAGGGCGAACGCGTGCAACTCGCGCGTTCGTTTCCGTTTATCGCAGGGGAGAGACCTCCTCCGGGCCTAGACCATGTCAAGGTACGTCTATTTGTCCCCATTCTGTATCCCCCCCCCCAAGTCTGACTGACATGGCGTAACCTTCGACTTCATTGTGCACGTGCAGGCGGAAGCCCCACCGCCGGCTCAGCCTGCCAACGTCGCTGCTGCTGGCATTGGAAAGCTGACAAACTTCGCCGTCGGCTTTGGCCGAATGGTCAAGAAGCAAGCGATCGCAGCGGTCGAGCGCGTGGGTGCAGCCCAAGCCACCCCAGTGTACGTTCATACCCGGTCACGTTTTCGTCACCGTCACGGGCTGAAGAAGACTTTTTATGGCTGTGTAGGTCGCTGGCCGAGATTGAAGAGTACGCGGCGACGCTGTGCCTCGTTTTCAACTCGACCAGAAACCTTGGTGAGCCCTCCCGCGAGTGACATTTATCAGACGCTCTCGAAGTGGAGCTAACGGAATGGAGTGTGTACAGAACACCTCATCGGACTGCGTGCCGGAGCCGACGGAACCCAAGAGGAGGTGAATGAGATGGAAGCCGCGCCAGCGTTGGACGAAGACGTGATGGAACGTCTCAAGGACCTCGGTACAGTATACTTTGTCGGATACTCGCTCTGCGGGTGCTTTAGTTGGAAGTCTCATGAATTTGAACGTGCTGCACAGCCGTGTTCCTGGACGAAGTCGTGGTGGAGCTCGTCATGCGCGACATTCAGACATTGCTCGACACGTATTTGCGACGCACGACTCAGCAATTCGGCGAATTCACCGTGGCGCAGGCTCTCATGAAAGAGCAGCATCTGCGTCGGCCGTCTGTCTCGACGGTCTCGACGTAAGCCAAGATGTCGCGAATACATAGGGAGGTTAAGAGAAGGATACGTTTTACAACCTCGGCTGGCGTGGCGGTGATGGTCTTTGTACCCTGACCTCCGACGTCGAGAATCGTTTCCACCGTCTGTATACACGCTAATACAAGAGCAAGAGCAAGGCACTATCTGTAGAGATCGACCAGGACATCAAGAAAGACCTGGTGCAGTCTGGAGGCGACATTTGCTGTGCCATAATGAAAACTTGTCGGGAGATAAGATATCTGCGACGTGTGGCAAAAGATTCGATATTCGAAGAGATCCAAATCCCCTTTTGCTGTTCTCATTTTGGAGTACGCTGGCCATGCAAATGCTGCTGCTCGTTCTGTTGGCCTGTATAGCCACGGACGGCGCCGCCGTCTCCTCGTTGCGCGTGCCGCCTTTGCTGCCGCGTGCGTTCCAGGCGGACCTCTCGGTCGTCTCACACCTCACGGACCCGCGGCGCGCGTACCCGCCGTCCGTGCGCGAGATGCGCGTCCACTATGACTTTGACCAGCGGCTCGCTCGCGCCCACATTACGAGCGGCTACGACGCCGGCAAGACGTACGTGCGGCGGTACGATCTCCAAAAAGAGTACATGGTCAAGCACGGCAACTACGCCAAGTGCGAGCGCGCGTACCTGGGCGATGCCATGCCCACGCCAGCGATCCCGTTCGACCAAGAGTTTGTGGTGCGTGATGATACACCTGCTGACGTGCTGATGAAAAGCTGACGGGTTCATCTAGGGAATGGAAAGCGTGCGCGGCATATCCTGCGAGCACTGGGTTCACGGCCACGCCAATTTTCGTGTCCATATCTACGCCGACGAGCATTCGCGTGGTGAGACCCTAGCTGATCTCTCCGTTATCGCCGGGAGACTGACTTCGAATTGGGATCCGCTACGCGTAGTGCCGATACGACTGACGGAAGAAAACGTCGTGGACGGCGAGCCGACCATGGCGCTCACATACGATCTGCTCAACGTGCGCGTCGGTCCGCAGGTAAGGGACAATAGTAATACTTCGGAACTTGAAGATATCAGTCTGTTAGCTCCCTACAGTCAACGCTCATGCAGTGGGGTCTATTCTCTGGTAGAATATCCAAGACTTTGCGATCCCCGACGGCTACGCGCACAAAAACTGCACGCGCAACGTTGGCGGCTTTCCCTACATCCACGCGTTCCATTACTACCTCCGCTTCTAAGGTAGAGAGAACAAACCCAACACATCCACTATGACCACTTGTTTCGCTCTTTCTTCTTGTCGCTTCACAGCGTCTCCTCCTTCTCTTTCTCTTCTCCGTCTTTACCGCCAGTACTCGGGCGGTCCGTCTAGAAATCCTCCGCGATCGCGCGTCGGGTCGTAGCGTGGATCGCCTTGTTGTTGTTGCTCGAGTTGCTGGTGGCTTTGGTCGTCTCCAAACCCGCCATTGGGCCCTCCGGCGTACTGCGGACCGTCCGCATATGACACGCCTCCCGCGTGGTCGCCGTACTGCGCGCCGTACTGCGCGCCGTACCCGTACGCACTGTGGCTGCCGTACGTAGCGCTCGTGCCGTGGACGTCCTCGGGTTCAAATCCTCGATTCGAATACAACGACTGTTGCTGGTGCTGGGGAATCGATGACTGGCGCTGGTGATAATACTCGTGCTGCTGGAACGAAGACACGGGTGCGTGCTGCTGGGACGCCACGACCTCGTTCATTACGTCACTCGTCGAGTGGAACGCCGCGTGGAGAAGCGCCTGCGTGCCGTCCTGCGGGGCGTACCCTCCGCCACGACTAGAGCCGGCAGCGATCGCATTCCCGCCATGGTGGTGGCGATGGAGATCGTCTTGGCCGCCGTGGAAATGGCTCTCGCCGTGGTCCTCCCGGTCGCTGCTGTCGTGGTGGTCATGGTCGTCCTGCTCGCTGTACTGCGATGCCTCTTGGAGCACACCACCGTCGTGGCCGAGACCACCTTCGTCCTCGCTTCCTTGCTTCTCCACGCCGGCGTCGTCCACGCCATTGCCTGCTTCCGTCGCACCACCAGCGTCCATGCCCGCGCCCGTACCACTGGCCGCACCCGTCTTCTTCTCGTCTTTCGTGGCCTTGAGTCGCTTCTTCTGCTCTTCGGCCTTTTGCGCCTTTTCAACCTCAATCTGCTTGACTTCGTCCAGGTCAATCACAGAGATGCGACTGCGCTGCCGCTTGAAACGACCGGCGTCGGCCTTGCGGCGAATCTCGGAGCTGAGCTCGCTCATATTCTTCTTGGGCGGCAGCTGCGTGAGCGGCTTGGCCGCTGCTGTTCGCATGGGCACAGATGACGACGACGCAGTCGTCGAGGAAGACGCCGACGACGCTGCGGGGCGAGCGAGCTGCGGACGATGCGCTGGCGGCTTGTGCTTGGCTCCACTGGCGCTGGCTGCGGTAGAAGCCGAGGCGGCGCGACTGCCGTGGCCGGGAGCATCGGCCGCGATCGTAAAGTGCGCGGCCGGCTGCACGGCCAGTTCGGGGCGCACAGAGGCACTGAGATAAGCGTTTTCGTGGCAGAAAAAGTCTTCAATCACGACGACCCGCGTGGCATCGTCGTCGCTCGTGGCCGCGGCCGACTGGTCCATTTTCACGCGCACAGCCTCGAGCACCGCGGCGCTGGCACGTGTGAGCTGCTCGTGGAGAAACGTACCGCTCTCGGCGCCGTCGCGGCTCATGAACAAGTACTGGTTCACGATTCCGGCACCGACCTTGACCCACTGTATCGTACATCGCCGACCGTGAATAAACAACCAGTACAGACGCACCGCTATCAGAATATACTGGACGCCTCGCTCATACCTCTTCCGTGTCCTTCTCGGCGGCATCCACAATCTCCACGACAGCAAACTTGCTGGCGTCAAAGTCTTCTTTCCGCATGCTCAGAAACGACAGCAGCAGTCGGACCTGCTCACCACATCGTGAGGGGCTCCGTGAGTCCTTTTCCCCCCATCCAGTCCCTTTTCCCAACCACCGCTCCAAAATGCACCTTGATGGGCGTGTCGAGGTGAGGGAAACTCCCCACGACATCCGAGAGCCGCTCTTTCGTGAGCAGCGGCCCGAGATCGCACGAGCTCCACTCGTTCTTGAGCTTCTGCACGAGCCACGAGTCGGCCACGGCATGCATGGGGCTCGAGCCGCCGTTGCTCAGACCGCGCGCCGATAACGCAGAGCCGCCGTTCCCCGCGAGACTCGGCATTTCTCTCTCTCTCTCTCTCTCTGGTCCGACGTTGTTTCAAATCGGTCCTTCTCCATCCATATCTGACGATCTGAAACCATATCTAACGGTGTTGGTATGATGACTCACTACGTAAATAACCAACGTTTGTTTGGTTTGCCGCAGTTTTTGACTGACTGGGGCGAAGGAAGCCAGCGACACACAAATCCTCCAATGACGACGCGCGCGGCAGCCCACGCCGCCGCGGCGGACGCGGCTCCGGCGACGCAAACGACGCATCCAACCGCACCAATAGCAAGCCCAGTCGACGGCGCGTCCAACACACCCACTGCCGCCACGCAGATCGCGTCCCACGGCGCGCTAGACGCGTCCGCGTACGAGCCCGCGACCAGCATCTCGGCCTACGCGAACGCCGCGGCCGTCGCCGCCAGCACGGCCGTGCTCACGCCCGCATCGGCGTCTTGTGGCAGCGGCAATGCCCGCGGCAGCGCGCTGGCGTCGCCGTCGCCGTCGTCGCCGTCTCCGCACGTGGCACTCGCGTCGGCGTTCCGCAGCAAACTCCACAGCAGTCGCCCGAGCAGCAAATTCGGCACCGTCAACTACTCGGTGGACGAGATGCGGCGCCTGAACGACAAGGTGCGCGCCGTGCTGCCCGTCGCGAGCGAGGAGTGGCTCCACGTGGCGTACCAGTTCAATTACATGCGGCCCGAGTCCATTCCGTACCGCGACGTTGAGAGCCTCAAGCGCAAGTTCAAGAAAATGTACTGCGCGCGGTCCGGCGCGAGCGGCAAGCTGCCGGCGTACGCGCAGGACGCCAAGGAGCTGCGGCGGCTCATTAACAAGCGCGGCGGCGAGCGTGCGCAGATGATGCTGCAGGTCATGGACCACGCCCAGAGCGATTCCCAGAGCGAGGTGGACGCACAGGACGCCGCGTCCGGCGGCGGCAGCGACGCGCCGTCGTCACTGGCCGTGGACACGGCGCCATCGTCCGTGGAGACGACCACAGCAACGGAACCGTCGATCGCGGCGGCTGCTTCAGTGGAGGCCGAGATGGAGACGGCCGCAGGAGGAGACGGGGCGGACGACACGAGGGACATGGCGATCCGACTTCGGCTCATGGAGGACGAGTACCACCGATCCATGGCTGGTAAGCGGACGGCGAGTGATGCAATGGGGCAGTTGTATGCAGACAGCACCACGGCGGCGTCTCCGTCGCTCGGGCTCCTGGCCTCAGCGGACACGACGACCACGGCGGGCATCATCAACCTGCTCAAGCACAGCATTGAGCGCAAGCGCCGCACCATGGAGGAGCAGCTCCTGAGCGAGAGCGAGCGCGTGCGCAAGGAGCGCAAGAAGCGCAAGATGGAGCAAGTGCTGTATAATATCCACCGTGAGCAGACGGGCAACACAGCGGCTACTGAGTCGGTCTCATCGGAGGTCAGTGCAGTCGGGATAACTACCTCGACACCCGTCCCGTTTCAGCACAATCTGCTGGCCGCAGCCAGTGCAGCGGCGTCGTCTGGTGCGTGTGCGGGACCCGTCCCTCCGGCGTCGCCTCCGCTGTCGGTGGGGGCCCAGGACGCGACGTCATCTCTCGTCGTGATGGAGATCGTGCTCCAGTTTATGGTCGCACAGCAGCAAGAGACTGCACGCCGCGTCCACGAAGAAGACGAGCGACGACGGATACAGGAGGAAGACCGCGTGCGGCGGCGGCGCCTCAAGGACGCGCAGCGACGCAAGGACAAGCACGAGATGATGCTCGTCATGGCGGCGCTCCTGCAGGAGAATTTCCCCGTGGAACTGCGTCAGTATCTGGATCCGTCCACTGTCGACGTTGACGCCGATGCGACGACGACGGGTTCGGCCGACGGCGCGTCCTCGGCAAAGTCCAGGGTGTCCCCCGACAGCAGCATTCCCGGTGGTGGTGGCGGCGACGACACGCTGCTGTGAGCGAGAAAACGAGAGAAAGAAACGGAATATCACGACTGCTGAGCAGGTTCGTTCCGGATATGCTGGTGCTGTGTTCGAATGACCTTGGTGCACGGGACGATGTGGGAAAGAAGGAAAGGCTATTTACTACTTTACCGACGAGATATCCACACAGTTGTCGCGGCTCAGAAGTCCTGGTCCGAGTCCGAGTTCGTCTCGGAGCCCGACTGCTGCGAGCCCGACTTAGAGCCTTCGCTGCCGTCGGATCCCGACTCGTCGTCATTATCGATGAGCTCTCCCGAGTCGGCCAGGGAAACCTCGTCCGAGTCGGAGGCGTCCGCTCCTCCCCTCGCACCAGCAGCCGAGCCTCCTCCTCCTCCTGCGGTTGCTCCTCCACCAGCCCGCGCGGGTGCTCGCCGCGTGTCGCCTCCGCTCTCGTCGCTCGTCTCCTCATCGTCCTCGTCACTACCGCTGCCGCTGCCACTGTCGGCATCCGAACCGCTGTCGTCCTGCGCGACCGCCGCCTTCTTGCCGGCGGCCCCAGCTCGGCCATTGGCTGCCGCTTTCTCCGCCGCTGGCTTTTGGTTCCCATTGGTTTTGCGTGCGTTGCCACTACTGTTCCCTTGCGCCTGCTTGCCCTTGGCCTTGCTGTTGTTATTGTCGCCGTCCAGCAGCGACGCGTCGACCTGGTCTTCCTGCTCGCCGCGCAAGATCGCGAGCTCGTCTTCGCGAAACTTCTTTTGCATTTTCTTGAGCGTCCGGTCGTTCTCGGCCAGCATTTTCATCTCGCGCGCATTGTGGAGATCCAGTTCACGCTGCAAGTAGTCGAGATTCCGGAACCGCTCGCAGTAAATCTAGCCAACAAAAACAGCTCGACAGTATCAGATCTCTTATTTCAGCTCCCACGAGGTCAAGACGAATGAATCGTCGTACCGCGTACTGGCGCTCGAGTTCCTTCTCGAGCTTTTCGTACTCGTCCATAAAGGCCGGGCGCACGTGCTGGAGACTCTTGAGCCGCTTCTCGCTGCGTTCCAGATCGGTCTGCGCCTTTTTGATCTTGGCCGCGAGCGCCTTCTCTTCGGCCTCGAGCTCGACGCACTGGCGCTCAGTCATGTCGACGTTTTCCTGCATGGTCGCCACGAGTTCGTGGAGACTGCGCGCGAGGTACTTTTGCTCGACCGAGTTGGGATCGCTGCTGTTGGACAGCGCGTCGAGAAACCGCAGCGCGTGGGCGCGCTGGTCGCGCACGTCGAGCTCGGCCTCGAGCAGCTCAAAGAGCTTGGCGCCGCTCTGCGTAATGTCGGACGACAGCTGCCGCGTGGCCTTGGGGTCCTTGACGCGCGAGCCCAGCAGGCTCTTGACCGACACGTCGTCGTCGTCGTCGTCGTGGACACCACTCGACGACTCGAGCTGCTTGGCCACGTCGATGCGGGAGGCCTCGTACAGCACGCGCGCGAGCTTGATGAGTTCCTTGACGGCAAAGCCGTCGGCCGCGTAGAGCTTCTTGGGGTTGAGCCGAATGCGCGCCTTGACGAGGACCTCGGTGGCCACTTGCGTGAGGAACTGGACGCGGTCTTCTTCCGTGTCGATCTCCTCCGTGATGCTCGAGCTCGGGTCGTACTTCTTGACCATCCAGTAGAGCATGTCCGAGACGAGCTCGAAGTTGGGCTTGCGGAAGTTCTCCATGGACACGGGCCGCGGGTACCCGAGCGCGCGCATCATCTCGGTGAGGTTCCGCAGCTCGCGGAAGCTCATGACCAATCAGTGATGAATATATAGAAGGGGGCTGTGTCGGGAGAAAGGCAGCAAAACGGAAGCTGCTCCCGCCGCGTAGATACACTGCTGATATCACGAGAGGAAGAGAGGAAGAGCAACAACGGCGCGTCGCTTCGCGCCGTAATGTCTACGGCGTTTCAAGATCCCGTACTCTGTAATGTGAACCACATCATTTTCGCTCTTCATTAGCTTAGTTTCTTCTCTCGGTAGCGTGCTAGCATGGAGCCATTCCCGGACACACCACCGGTGTGGAGGTAGAGAAGCTCTCTATCGTCTCGCATCGCGAACGCGAGATTGTGCGGCTCAAAGAGCGTCTGCCACGCAAAGGCGGCGTACAGCAAGTCGAATTCGAGGCCCGTCGCGTCCTGCAGCTCGTGGTACATGGCCAGCAGCGGCTGCGCGAGCCGGCCGAAGCGAGCCTTGCGCGAAGGCACGAGGATCTCGGGCTTCACCATGGTACGTGTTGGGTGGAGCGCCGCGAGCTCCTTGAATTGCTGGCGGAGATAGCTAGCGTCACCTACACACGGCACGGCCAGGACACGAAGCGCAGGGACGACGTGCTGCGCGAGGTAGAGCGCTGTCGTGCCCGTGCCGCAGGGCACAACAATGGAGAACTCTCGAGAGTTAGCATTGGTGTAGTACTCGTTGAGTTCCTCGGCGAGCACGCGCAGTCCGTCTTCGGCATGAGCAAACGCTGCCCCTTGTGGGATGTAGAGTTGCCGGTAGGACCCGCTCGGGACGAAGCGGTCCGTGAGTTTCGCCAGGTCCTTGGAGGCCGCCAGCGCGTGGTACTCGTCGGTCGGAAGCTCGCAGTGGCGCATGCCGAGCGCCTTGGCCATCGACAAGTTGTCTTGGCCTTTGTATGTCGAGGCGTTGGAGGATGGCACGTCGAAGGCGCGGCTAAAATACGTGAACGGCACTCGCTTGGCGCGCGCGAGCTGGGCGATCGCGAGCATGGCGTTGCTTTGCGTGCCGCCAAAGCTCACGATATGGGCATCTGCCGCACAGCGCGAGCCGTTAGCTTGAGGCAAGGAGTCTATTGGAATGACACCTGCTGATACTGCTGTATACCGTGGAAGAAGGCGTCGCTTTGCTGGAGAAACCAGTAGAGTTTTCGCATCTAGATGACAAGACGTAAGTCGCCTCAACGTGGGTAAACCATGCATTGGCATTGCGGCAGCGCCACCTTGTTGCCGGCCAAGTGGAAGACGTCGTCGCGCTTGACGTGGACGCGCTGGCCACGGAACCGCACGGGCGCCACGGGCGACGCGCGAAGTTGCCAGGTCATGATCGACTGCTGCTTATTGCACTCTCCAAAACCACTGGACCTTGTTTTGATACTTTCGGAATAAATGCGTCATGTTTAGATTAGACGCGGATTTGATTATCGACCCAGAAGGAGAATGATGGTTTCATATTTTACTTCTGAGGGGCTCACATTCGATCACTTATTACGACCAAGGACCATGCTGGTGCCGTCTCTACGACGAGCGGTCGCGGTGCGATCGGTCTCCGCTGTACTCACTACGCATGCCACGCACGACGCCGCGCCACTGCCATTACGTAGCTTCAGCTCGGACGCCTCCTCGGGAATCCGCCGGCCCAAGGCCATCAAGGTCAAGAAGGGCGACGCCAGACGTCGCGTCGAGCCCAAGCCGGCGCCTCCGCAGCGCCACGCGCTGGTCGAACAGCAAGAGATCTCACAGCCACCGGCGCACTACGCGCAAGATCCTTTTACATCGCCACAGGCACCACAGACGTTTGGCGAGATGATGAAACAGGTGCGTTTGCTCCACTCTGTGTGTGCGGGAAGGCTAGCGTAGAGGCGTTGACGTAGCTATTGGGATTGTGTTGCAGTCGTTTTTCTGGGGCATCGGAATGGCCCTTGCGTTCACATTCATTGGCGTTATCGCCAGCGCCATGGAAGAAGTGGGTTCGCATTTATGCCATGCTGAGCAACCCAAAATACCCCACTGATATATTGACGATGGCATTCCGTAGGCGGAAGACACGGGTCTGTACGACGGAAGCATTGTGGTCTCCACCAGCAACGACAAAGAGGAATGACCTTACGCAGTGGGTACATAGCGCAACACAGAGGTATCGCCATTGGGCCCAGGCACTATGCGCTTTCCATGGCAAGCTAGCAACCTCCAGGCCCATGGATTCAATCTCTGTGAGGATTTGAATTCCAAGCACAAGCGCTTCCCGATGTGAATCTCTGAATTCCAATCATTGTGTGACCTACTACCCACCTTGCCGTCGGTATGAAACCTCAGTGTTCCTGATGTATAGCACGCGAACGACGGCCCAGCAACGCCGTTGAAACACCTCTACGACGAGCGATGTGTTCGCGCGGGACACACGCTGCTGCACAGCTTCTGTTACTCGACGTTACTCAAAGCCATTGCGACGTGAAGCGTCAAAGTACCTGTGCGTGTGGGATGTCTGATGTCATTTATCATCAGGATGAACAGTACGAAGTGGATAAAAGCATCACACGTAGTGGTTGGATCGTCATTCTGTCGGGACAATTTCGTGTTCAGTTCTCTATGGCCGCGTACCCTTCCAGCCCACCAATTCGATCTTGGCGAGGGGTACACTAAGCACCACCTTCCTTGCCATTATCTCTAGTCCCAGTCGTCGTCCGAGTCGTCCGAATTGTCCTCGTATTCGATATGGATACGTCTCGACGCCATGGCGTTGCTGATGGCTTCTGCGACCGAGCCAGCATTCGTCACTGGTGCGGGGCGAGGCGGCGGTGGCGGCGGAGGTGGCGCAGACGACGGCGCTGGAAATCCGGCCCCACGACCGGCGGCCGCCAGTGCCGGCGCCGTGCCATCTTCGTCTCCACCCGTTTTCTTGAGCGCTGCGCCCTGACGAATCGCGGCAAGCAGATCACCGCGCCCACCACCAAACAGATTAGGCCGAGCAGGGAGTCCCGTGATTTTCGGCGCTGTCGGTTCAGCGGGTTTCGCGTCAGCGACTGACTTGACGCTGTTGCGCGATCGCGTTCGATCTCGTTTTCCACTCGCCGCTGAAGCTGGCTCCAGTTCTTCACCGGCAAAGTCTTTACGAGATGGTTTGGATCTCTTTTCTCGCGCGGGCTCAGCCTCCGGTGCCGGTTGCATAGTTAGCGATTGCTTGGTCTTCTTGGGTGTCGGCAAAGGAACCGACACGGATTCAGCGTCCGAGTCCGTGTCGTCTGCACCAAAGAGTGCGGTCGCACGCGGTTTCCCAGCACCATTCGTAGACACGATATTTGCTCCACGGGGCGGTTTGGACGAGCGAGTCGATGTCGGTGTCCGCTGAGAACTGGAAGCTACGTGCGATCCGCCACCGAGCACACACCCAACAAAGTCGTCGTGGATGTCGAACTCGAAAACAAACCGCTTGTTCTGGAAGATGCCTGGGATCGCGACCAGCGCTTGCAAGTACTGGACAAACTCCATCGCTCGCTTCTGCATGTTTTCGGGCTTGGTGAAATTGCGCAGCAAATGTTTGGATGGAAACTTGGGGAGGCGAGGAAGCGCTTCGTTCGACAGCCGCTGGTGGATGTCTTCGAACTCGTGGTAGCTTCGAGAAAAGCTCTGCTCAGCACTGCCGCTCCGGAAAGCAAACGTGTACACGACCACCGCCTTCTTGCCTTGATTTTGCAGCACACCGGACTGGTAGATCACGTCGACACTCTTGGGCTGGCTATAGAAATTTACGTGGCTTACCGACGCAGGCGATGCCATGCTTCGCGGACTTGTGTAGTCCGATGGCGTCGACTGCCGCTTAAAGGAGCCCAAATCGTGGTGGTGGGCGTCGTCATCCGAGCCTTCTGTCTCAGCATACGGAGCATGCCTACCGCGACGCCCACCTTTCGTGGACAGTCTTTCGTTGGCTTCCGGCGCTGGCTCACGGGATTTGGCCGCGCTAGACTTGCGGATGCCAAATAACCCAGCATCCGAGTCTTCGTCGCTGCTACTATCGTCAAAGAGGCCCTTACGTCCACCATTCGCCGTCTCCTTCTTTTTCCGTGCGGGCGTGGACGGTTCATCCATCGAGATCGCCTTCTGCAGGATGGCTTTGCCCTCGGCACTAAGCTGGCTGTCCCGCTTTCGGTCCCGTCTTCTCGATGAAGGGATGTCAACACTGTTGGTGTCCTCCATCGTATCGGCGCGGTTACGACGAATCGCAGCCAAACTGGCCGCGAAAGCGTTCGTCATTGGTGTCTCACCATTCGCGCCCGTCGCTCTTCTCGTTCGTGGCGCTGGTGCGACCTCCCCATTGGCGGTGGAATCGGCGGTCGACTCGAAGGAATCAAACCGCCCACGCAACTCACCCCCACGAGGCTTCCGACCACCAAGAATGGCCGCCAGACTGGCCTGGACATTCTCCTTCTCGTTCCCCACGCCAGTCAAGTGGCGAGCACTTTGGGATATAGACGACCGAGACAACGAGTGTCGGTCCACGTCGTCATACAATGAGCCGCGTAGGCTTTGCGAGCGCGAGTCGCGTCGTCGACTTCCCGGAATCGAAGGCGGCGGAGGAGGAATAAAGTCGGATCGCGAGTCATCAAACTCGGATCGTGGCGGCGGCGGAGGAGGAATGCTGCCCGACATACTTCCGCTGCCGCCACTGAATGGTCCCGATGACATTCTCGAGTCTCGCGAGAAATCTGAATCGCTGCCGCTTCCGTCGGTCGAGTCCAGTCGTCGTCGCCGCGCGGAATTGGAACTGCGCCGTGAGGACGACGCGCCCGACGCCTCAATGTCTACGACAGATCATTGCATTCCCTATATTGTCAGAAAAGAGTTCCTCCCAGCCCACAAACAGAACAACTTACATTGACCGGGAGCCGGTGCTTCCACGCGCACTTTGCTGCGAGGTTCCTGCACTGGCTTGGCCTGCAGTGGCTGCACATTCTCCAATTTCCCACCGGCCGCATCATCCAGTCGTTGACGGTAAGCGGCCTTGTTGACACGCCGCGTCGTCGGCGCCTGGCGGCGTTGCAGACGCTGGCGGCGCTTCTCCAGCATGCGGGCTGTGTCGTCGTCCAGCGAGCCGAGCCCGTCGATCCGTTCGAGCGGCGTCATGTTCTGGATTTCTTCCTCTCGTTGCTGCAGGCGCAGAATCTCCTCATCTCGCAGCTTGCGTTGTTGCTGTTCGTCATTTGATCACAATCTCCTTCATGAGCATTTCCGGCATCTTCAACTTGAAGACAGAAAGAGAGAGAAATCCACCTCATTACCTCTTTCCACTGGCGAATCTTTTCTTCTCGCTCTTCCAGTGCTCGCTTCTCTTCCTTGCGCGCCTTGCGTCGCTCCCGTCGTACTTCCTGGCCGGCCGCACTCTCCGGATCCAACACGGCTATTATAGTTATCACATCAAGCCATCAGCACCACCATCCCCCGTACTGTACTGTCTTTCCCAACGTACCAACAAATCCGCGGCACCACTTCTCTAAATCCAAGCGATTAAAGGCCGCGACAAACATGCGTGTGTTGGCGTGCTTCTCCAACTTCAACTCAAGCCCGTACGACTCGCCGGCCTTGAGTAAGCCTTCGCCATCCCACCCACAGAACGCACGAAGGTAGCACGCGTCGACGCGGTGCGCGGGGTCCTTGGTGCTCGTCTCAAACATCTCCATCTTGCGGTTCATGTAGAGCACGACGTAGCGCTCGACCAGCGCCGCGCGGTGGAGCACGCCATGGCCGCCGCTCTGATGGCCGTCCGACTTGATCTGCAAGTAGCCTTCCTGGACGATCCAGTGGGCGCCCATCGTCGCGAGTCTCGGGCCAGGGCCGTGTCTCGGTCTTTGTATGCTCTCTCTATCGTTCTCTAGGGACCTCCACCCGCCCCTCGTCCTCTACGCTGCGATGGCGATGAGCTCGTTGCCGTCGGGTCGACGGTGGACGCGTGCGTGTGACTGTGGTTTCTGTCTCTCGGGGAACAAAGCATCATCAAAAACCCACACAGAACAGGCATGTACTGTTGATAACCTCTATAGAAGCCCTTTCCCCTGACTTCCACGTGACCAGCACTCATGATCGCGTTGCTCAATCAGAGTCGCCCGTGTTGCTCCATCCCGGGGTTGAAGTGAGACTGTTGCCTGAATTGAGTACAGTATCCAAGGGGGTTTGTTTGTATTCGGGCTTTGCTTGAAGTAGGCATGTATGGAAAACACCTTATTCTGGAGGCGACGGCGGAGAGAGAGAGAGACGACGACATTATCTCCATAAAACAGGACACGAGTGGGCTCCCGACGTCCGCTGCTTGGGGGATAGCACGTACACGGCTAACTGGGGGTGACTATGGAAACTGACACTTTCAACACGACGCGAATAAGGCGACTGGATCCTAGTAGATGTTCACCGCCCACTCGGGTGGAAGTCGAGAGACGACTTGAGATCACTGTCGAATGGCTCCAAGTTGAACAGCTCAAACGACGTGTCATGGGAGGACGACGAACCCACACCCCCCATCTGAGACGACGACGACCCAGACCCCGATCCTCCATACATTGGACTTGGCTGTCGTCGCATGGGGTTGCTGCCCATCGGTGCCTGCACACCATACACCAATAGTGAGCACATATAAATAGCACCATACAGGGGATAGCGAGAAGAACGTACCGAGTCCATGCCACTGTAATGAGACATAGAAGAGCTCGAGGCCGAGCGATAGGACGGTATCGACGTGTTGGGCTTCCCGTACGCCTCAGAGGGCACATTGCTCCCGTAGTTTGCCGACGGAGACATCCCCATAGCGTCGTTATGCGCCGGTGCAGCGTGGCCCTGCATTTGATGCTGCGAAGCAGACGCGTGGTGCTGCGACTGGTGGAATTGCTGTTGTTGTTGTTGCTGCTGCTGCTGCTGAGACTGAGACTGAGGTTGTTGGATATGGGTCCCACGAAAGATACGAGACGTGACTGACACGGGGCTCTCGTTCTTCCAGCCGTCCCGCTGAGATGAGCTGTACTCGTCCATGACACGTTTGTGCGAGAGGCTCATCGGTGGATCGTTGGGGCGGTAGCCATGATGTCCACCACCTAAAGGAGGAACATTAAAAAGACCGTGAATGGATCAACACGGCCAATGCGAAGGGCAGTAAGATATCAACAAACCGTGATGCGCCGGAGGGTACACACTGCGAGACTCAGCACTTGAGAAACTCCCGGATCCTCCTCCTCCGTATACGCCGGTCGGGCCATTGGAAGAGTACTGCTGCGGGTAATTACCAATCATGTTCATGAGCGACAGCGACGACGGCGCCGAGGCCGCGCGGACGCGCTGCGAGTTGGTCTGCATTTGCATATAGTTCATCGACTGCCCCTGGGCCCCAGAGGTGCTGGCATGAGGCTCCATGTCACCACTGCCACCCATCGCGTAGTTGCTGCTGCTGCTGTCGCCGCCAGAACCGACTGGATACACGAGCGAGTGGTGGCGAGTTGGTGCACTTGGCGCAGGCGGCGGCCGCTCAAACTCGTTCGCTAGTTCCGAATTTGACTGCAAAATCAGAGAGACATCATTAGGCGCGTTTCAATAACCTTGTCAGGAAGCACCATGATAACGTACGCGTTCCGAGTCGCCCATGCTGAACAGCTTCTGGAATGCGGTGGGCTGCGAAAGCGGACGCTGTGGCGGTACATTGCCTCTCGGCTGAGCAGGCGCCGATGTCGATGGCGACGGCATGGGCGAGGACGTGGCCGAATTATTCACGGTCGCCACACGGATGCTCTTGCCCTCACGAAGCGGTCCCTTCTTACGCAGCGACTGGCGCTGCATTCGTCGCATCGTCGAATAGTAGCGGTTCTTGATGGCATTGTCCGTACTTCACAAAAAAGCCACCACTGTTAGGGTACCACACACACTCCCCAACGAATAAATGTGGCATGTTCGAACCGCCCAGGAAGCATCTTGGAGATCTCCGCCCATTGGTTGCCAACGTTCTTGTGGCACTCGAAAATGACATAGTCCTCCTCGGCAGTCCACGCGTCTTTACGGACGTTCGGGTTCAAATGATTGTGCCACCTACAGTGCATCAGAACGCCGTCAGATTGTCTTCGGGCACCGTGGAGTCCGTTCAGACTATACCTCTCGCGGCACTGCTTGCCGACGCGGCCTGGCAAGTGCATGGCGATCAGCGACCATCGCTTGGCGCCGTACTGCTTGACCAACTGGATGAGCTTGTCATTTTCTTCGCGCGTCCACGGACGCTTGCAGTTCGAATCGCTTTTCCGGCGTTCTTTCCCACTGCCGCCGCCGCCGCCCTCGTCTTCGTCCTCCTCTTCTGTGAACTGGTCGTCGCGATCGCCGAGTGGAAACCTGCCGCTGCCCGTACTCGCCGTGCTGGAGGGGTGGCGCATATAACTCATCTACAGAAATAATAAGAAGGAAGGTCATGGCAACCTTCATCAGCATTTTTTCCATGGACCTTTCTCCATTAGTATAAGAGACCGTACCTCTCCGTGGTGGCCATGGTGTCCCAGCAGCTCCATATCGTGATTGGCCGCCATGTGGCCCACGGGCAATGGCCCCCGCATCCCGTGGACGTCCACTTCGCTTTCCTCCAGAGCCAACATCTCAAGCTTTCGATTCATCGCACTCGATTGACCGTGCTTGGCTTCCGTTGACTCGCTGGGCTGAGATGTTCGTCTGCTTCCCCTGTGCCAATCTCACCACTCGCTCCAAGTGCGATCTCCTTGCTCAACGCTCCCCCAACGTTATGTGTTTGCGGACGATGCCGTTTCCCGACTGTTTCTCCTGTGCGCGTGTGGTGGAACGCTCGGCTGCGAAAGCACTCTCGATCTTCTCTCTTTCTTGCCTTTACGGCTTGGTTCGTTGGTTCTTCAACGACCCGTCGCCAAAAGCAGTGGTGATGAGGGGCGCGCGGCGTTTCGTGCCTGATTCGCTCGTAAATGGGATACTGGAAGGCGCACACAAAGGTGACGCCAGAAGAAGGAACGAGTACTTGAGCGAGAGCGAATTCTCCCCTACAATCTCTCTATGGGGACGGACGACGCGGAGACGGAGGCGCGACGACGCTGCGCATATACGACGGCCCAATGCACAGTGTTGGTGGATTTGCCTTGCGTCTGGGTGTGCCTTCTCTCCCTTGTTCTTTTCAACCGCATACCTGCCCGCACGCTCGCGTTGCCCCCCGCTTGGCCACATGCGAACGTTTCGAATTTTGGTAAGAAATTGGTCATTTATTGGGGCACGTTCTTTCTTTTTTTTCGGCGCCAACGCTAACACAGTCGCTGGACCGGGAAGTTTGGCCGTTATTTTTCGTAGGCCCGCAAACGCAACTGAATCCGGCCAAAAAATACTGATCCCACTGGCCACGACTGCAAGTGTTGCACCCATCCTCAGCACAATCTTTTGTCTCTTGATCTTTGTATGCACGGGGTAAGAAGGACTCGTTCGGATTTTTGGGTCACTGCGGTTTGCATGACAGAGATTTAGGAAAGATCTCCCTATGCTGGAGAAGTTTACGTAACGGAGTGCTAATTGTGCTGTTCTATGCATAAATCACATGACAGAGATTTTCTCGTCTCTCGCCTGAACTGAAGCGGCCAGTCCGGCCAGAAAGAGTTCTCGTACGAAGGGGATATAGAACTCTCTTCAACCCATGAACGATGTACCCGGCCTTCAACCTACAGTACTGTACCTGACCAGCTTTTGCGCTTCAGATGGGCACGGTGTTAAGCACAGCAGCACCAAGGCAAATTCTCGTTTGCTGAAGAAAGACTTCGCTATTTGGGATCACTTGAGCTATACACACGAAAGATCACGCAAAGTGAAACTGCCCTCAGTGAAAGCCGTTTCACTCGTTCGCGATGTTATTATTTTGATGCACACAGCAACACTGCATAGAAGATTTCGCAAAGACAGTTTCTGGATCGCTTCAACCTCATGTCAAGTGGCTGTGTAAAACCCTCTTTTATAGTAGGAAACGATGAATGTTCCTCCACTGAGGAGATCCTTTTGGATAGGTCGAGCCAAAGGTCCGGACAGATCATGGCGTGACAGCAGCACACAAGTACAGTGTTGACTCTGTGATGATCGGAAACGCCACTCCTGAGACTTTGGATGCCGAGTTCGAAGGCTTCCCGATCAAATGTCTCGTGAACGAAAAAAGGCTAACTTACACTTGAGGAGGAAGTGGGCGAAAAGCAAGCGCCATCTTTGTGAGCGGCGGACGTGATGAGCCACCGTGGAGGAAGTGGGAGTGGAGTGGTCGCGTCGTTTATCATGCTGTGCACTGCATGGGCAGCGAGAAGAAGTGGCCTGCTCGCATTCAACTACGTAGCCCTGTCCGATCTGCCCATGCCCAAAATGTACTAAAATAGGATATAAACTCCCTCTCAACTGTGACATGGTCCAAACCCCTTCAAAATCGATACCCGTTATTTTGGCGCCAATAGCTTACTGGCGCCAACTGAGGATTCCCCCATATTTGTTACAAAGACGACTGGACGCCGAGAATATGGCGCGCGCGTTGAGCCTCGTGGTGGCCGCGGCCGAAGAGAACTGGGGTATCGGCTTGAAGCAGGCGATTCCGTGGCGGCTGCCCACCGACATGAAGCACTTTCGCGAGCTCACCGTACGGCCAGCGTCGCTGGGCGGTGCCGCTCAGCACGCTGTGATCATGGGGCGCAAGACGTGGGAGTCGCTGCCGGCCAAGTTCCGCCCACTGCCGCAGCGCCACAACATCGTGCTCACGCGCAATGCCGCATTCCGCGAGAGCGCCGCCGTGCCGCACGACGTGACTATCGCCACGAGCCTTAATGAGGCCATGGACGCGATCGCCGCCAAGGGCGACGCCATTGACAAGGTGTTTGTGATCGGCGGAAGCGCCGTGTACGAAGAGGCATTGATCCATCCAGCGTGTACGACAGTCCACCTCACGGTCGTCAAGGGCACGTTCGAGTGCGACGCGTTCTTCCCGTCCAACGTGTACGAACGCGGGTTCAAGGTCTCGACCAAGTCGGAGGAGATGGAAGAGAACGGAGTAAAGTTCCAGTTTCTCGAGCTATGCCGCGACCCAGCGACCACAGCGACCAATCTATCGGACATTGCATCAGCGCTGGTGGACGCGACGCCGCCGCATGAGGAGTACCAGTACTTGGACCTCATCCGCAAGATCCTCCACGAAGGGGTCAAGAAAGGCGACCGCACGGGCACGGGCACCATCTCACTCTTTGGCGCGCAGATGCGGTTCAACCTCCGCAAGAACGTCTTTCCGCTTCTCACGACCAAGCGCGTGTTCTGGCGTGGCGTCGCTGAGGAGCTACTCTGGTTCGTGAGCGGCGACACGAGCTCCAAGACGCTCCAGGACAAGGACATTCACATTTGGGACGGCAATGGCTCGAAAGAATATCTCGAAAGCGTCGGACTGGGCCACCGTGCCGAGGGCGATCTCGGCCCTGTGTACGGCTTCCAGTGGCGACACTTTGGTGCCAAGTACGTCGACATGCACACGGACTATTCCGGTCAGGGCGTGGACCAGCTCGCCGAGGTCATCCACAAGCTCAAGACAAATCCAAACGACCGCCGCATTATCATGTCGGCGTGGAACCCGGCCGATCTCGCCGAGATGGCACTGCCGCCGTGTCACATGTTTTGCCAGTTCTACGTTGCCAATGGCGAGCTGTCGTGCCAAATGTACCAGCGGTCGGCCGACATGGGGCTCGGCGTGCCCTTTAATATCGCGAGCTACGCGCTGTTGACGCGGATGATTGCCCATGTGACGGGGCTCGTGCCCGGCGAGTTCATTCATGTGATTGGCGACGCCCACATTTACGTGGACCACGTTGAGCCGCTGAAAATTCAGCTGGGGCGCACGCCTCGCGCGTTCCCCACGCTCACGATCAAGCCCGAGAAGACCGAGAGCATTGACGGCTTTGTGCTGGACGACTTTACCATCGAAGGCTACAAGCCCCACGGCGCCATCAAGATGGCCATGTCCGTGTAAGGAAGAAGGGAGAAGAAAAAGCGAGTTGGCAGCAAAAAAGAAAACGAAGAGATACGCGAGATGAACCCATTTTCGAAATGTACTTCATATATGGAGCTCGGTTACGAAAGAGAAACGACAAGAGCATGGGGGGGGGAGGGCTTGGTTGTAGGAGAGAAAGCTGGTTCACACGTGGATGCTCGTTCCTTGTGATCTCTGTTTCTCATTTCTTGAGCCGTAATAAATTAAAAGGAATCTGAGGAAAGTCGAGAGGAGATTAGTGGGCCGGTGCGACAGCGACGGGCTGTTGAGGCTGTTGCTGCTGCGGTCGTAGCTGCTGGAGCGAGGACGTGATGTTGATGCTCATGGGAGGCAGTGAGATCGTGACCGACGCTGAGCGGATCTTTTTGCGCATATTGCTGCCCATTTTCTTGATGGACGGCGCTCGACTGAAAAACGATTTGCGGCCGCTGGAGCTGCTCGCAGACGACGACGCGTGGGTCGGTGTCGTGCTCTCAGTGGACGACGAGACCGAGGAGCTCGAGGTCGCCGACGACTGTGCGCGCTGCACGGCGCTCTCGAGCGTGCGCCGCTGCTCGTCGAAAAACTGTTCGACGGCCGCGTCGTCCTTTATCGACTGGCGGTGTTCCGGCTCGCCCCAATAATTGCGCTGCCACGAATGGATCGCATTGCCCCACGACTTGCGCTCGGCCCACGACGGTGCACTCAGCAATAATTGGGACGGCTTGCCGTACACGACCTGGCGGCCCTCGACAATCTTGGAGTGGTGCACGACGACGGTAAAGCTAAACGGACAGTGGCGCGCCTCGTGGTCCGGAACGCCGCGGATCTTGAGCTTGGACTTGGTGAGCTCGACGTTCTTGACCAGCACGCCGCTGTCGCGTTTGGAGTAGAACTGGAGCTTGCCCTCGCCGAGCGCGCAGTAGTAGATCTGGCTCGCGCGGCGGCCGTCAGCCACTCCTTCGTGGTACACCAAATAGCCCTCTTTTGCCATGGCGTTATCTCCGTCAATACGGGGTCGATTCGCGCACGGGACAGGGCGATTCTGGACGAGAGAACGAGAGGAACACGATGCCGCGACTCGCTGTCGATAAAGAGCCCTCGTGGGAGCAGCGTGCGCACAGGAAGATGATGAGGTGGACGCCGCTTTTCCGTGGTTTTCTCCCAGTGTGGTGACTTGGACTCTGATTTCACAGTCTAACAACCCAGCGTGAGTGCCTCGGACTGTCCTCTCTCTCGCCTTCACCAAAGCTGATGGCTTGTACCCCTACCCCTTCCAACAAAATCGAAAAAAAAACGATCCAACGCTGTGACCAAAAAATGATATTGACGGATCCGATTGGCTGAAATAGCGTAAAAGAATGCTACACCCATAACAGGTTCGAAAACAGAGTGTTCTTAACGGTGTGAACCCAGCCGGATATGGGTTCAACAGAAGGAGGAAATCAGGTGAGACCAAAAATCAGGCAGCCGTCTCATACACGAACAGCGTGTCCGCGTTGGCTGCATCTTCCCCGTCGTCGCTGCTGTCCACTCGCACAAACTGGACGTCTCTCTTCCTTCTGGCGGTCGCCCCATGCTCTCCACGTGTGGGTTCGTCGCTGCCATCGTCGTCCTCCTCGTCCTCCGTCGCGAGGCCGCGTTCCTCTCGCTCTTCTTGCCGCTGGAGCTGAAACATACTAAACATTTGCGTGTCCTGGAACCTACGCATATAGTCCAGGACCGCCTCGGAGCAACGCCGTGTCCACACGGGTTCATCGTTGGATGTGGACGCTTGGCGTCGTGGGGAGGCACAGTACAGAGGACTCGACACATCCAACGTCGTGGCTTCGCCCGTCGCGAGCGAGCAGATCGACTCCATGTGGCGGTGGAGGCGAGAGCAGATCGCGTCGCACGCCTGGATCTGCTCAATGCTTGGAAAATCGGGGCTCAGATGGCGTTCGAATAGAAGGCTCGAGTGGTGTTGCAGTTCATGGACCAGTGCGTCGCACCCTGGAAGCTTGAGTTCGTGGTACAGCATGAGATCTTCTTCGTGCATACATAGATTGTTCTGGTCCATGTTCATCTCAATTACGCCGTTCATGGGTTTCGTGAGCGTCGAAAAACTCGGGATGCCAGCCGAATTAATGGAGACGCGTCCAGCGATCAGCGGCACGGGCGCCTCGAGCAGCTCGTCGAGTCGAGGCGGCAGCAACGTGATGACGGGACCGGCCCACTGAAGGGGCTGCAAGAGTGTCGTCAACGCCAGTACACACGAGCTGACAATATTGGCGTGGTCACTGACCACCAGGACCTTTCGTTCACAGCACAGACACCCGAGAAGAAACAGTACTTGGTCCACTGAGAGCTGGGCAAACAGGACGGGAGCCGCATACTCGAGCACGAGCATGCGACGCTCCGCCGTCACGCTCTCGCTGTGTGGTCGGTGGAAGGAGAGCGGCGTGTACTGCGGCGCGAGCACGAGCCGTGTCCAGCCGCCCATCGCAGGCACTCGCATATCTTTCATGCGATTCATGACGCTCTCAAAATGGTCGACAAAGTCCTTCACAGTCAACGGCGTTGGAGGCGCTTTCTTCTCCTTGAGCGCGATCGCAAAATCCTGCACGTACTCCTTCCGGTGGCTCTCCCAGATGCTCGCAATCCCGAAGACGACCTTGAAGAAGAGACTGAAGAACGGGTAGTTGCTGAGCAGGCTAATGCAGCCGTGCGAGGGCAGCTTCTCGCCGTTCGCATCCACGTTTTCTGGACCGGTTCCGGACTCGTCGTCCGGAAACAAGGGCAAGTGGACGCAGACAGCGTACGTGATCTCTGTCGGATGGTTCACGCTGGCGATAGTCAACACGAAAGTCGAGTCGGGGCTTCGATACGTGCGGTGGCGTTCTTGAAGCGTGCGGCGGAGGTTGGCGACCGAGAAGTCGCTGAGGGGAGGAAGCTTGTCTCCGTACGGGAAGCAAAGCTCGACGAGACCTTCCAACTCGGCAACGCCGCCTTTGCCTGGCGGCGGTGAGATTGCGAGCATTCGCGGCTTGGTTGGGTCGATCTTCACAGTGGGTGGTTGTGCTGTAGCCTGCTTCTTCGGTGGTTCTGCACTCTCTGTTTTGACGGTCTCGCTTGGCTTTGCTGGCTGGCTTGAGGATGGCACGTCCGTGCTCCCAGCTCTGAAACGTGGAGGTACGATATTGGACAGCCACCCAGGTCGTTTCATTGGAGATCCGGGGGAAAGGACCTTGTTCGTCTCGCTCACCTTCGCACGAGAAGGGTCTGGTGAGACCACGGTGCCGAGGATTTTTATCGGCGGTGGAGCCGGAGCCTCGATGACGTTGATAGATAGTGGCGGTGGGCAGTCTGCGATCTTCCCTTGCGGTGGAGTGGTCGTGCTGCTGCCGTTGGCGATGCTCGCTTTCCGTGATATCGCACCGTCTCCCCCTGGACCACCGCCATCCTGGAGCGACTTGGCGCGTCGAAAGTCACTGTTCTTGAAGAACGCACTGAACGCATTCTTCTTGGGGCGCGCCATCGGTCCGGTCAGCACGATCGCGTACTTGAACAAATCGCCGAGCGATTTGTCTTCGATCCCCGTCAATATGTCTGCGTGTGTATTCCCTGTATCTTGCTCTTGGTTGTTTGGCGTTTGCGAACACTGCGGTTTCGCTGTTGTTGGCTGCTGGGCTTTTCCGTTCTCGGATAGCAGCGGCGTGGACGAGACTCGTTGGGTCTCTTTTGAGGCCTCCACCGTTTTCGTCGGTGCCTTGAGCTCGATGGTTTCAGGTACAGCAATGGAAAGACTCAACCGACGAGAGTTCCGGCGCGCCGCTTCGATCGCATTTGTGGGCGGCGTCAGATCTTCCAAGACGTCTCGCAAGCACTGGATCTGACCCGACTGTCGGCGCACGAGAATGCTGTGGCTGCGTCGAAGCGGGGTCGCAAGACCTGCCATCTCGAGCGGAAGGACTTTGTCGGTCTTGGGAACAGCGCCTTCACGATCCACTTCAATATTGTGGCTGGCGAGGAGCTGCTTCAACCTCGCGACCTCCAGCTCCAGCGTTGCGCACTTTGGACACGATGCGGATGCCATATTCTCGGCGCACTGCGTGGTACGTTGCTGGCGAAGCTGTTCAACTGTCGAGCGCTCTTCTTCCAGTCTCTGCTTCGTATCCTAATTAGCGACTACCAGTTCAGCTGTGCGAATGCCCGTTTTAGCCGCCATCCCAAACGACGTACACGAAGCCGACGACCAAGCTCTTGGTTCACCTATAGAAGAGAGAATTCAGTGATGGATGGAGCAAAAGCAGCTCCGTCTGCCAACTGAGGAGCTGGCAGCTCTGGCGAACGTACCTTTGCTTCTGTGAGGAACTTCCGCTTCCAGTCTTCAGCATTCTTAGGAGGCGTCTCCTTGCGTGAATGTTCCTGCATTGGATCAAGCGACAAGTCGTTGGCGACTGCGACAGGGGAGAATCCAGTGTCTGCTGGTCTATTGCTGCTTGCTTTATTGGGACAGTTCCTCCCAGTTCGGTGGCCACGGTTTCCGAGAAGCGGTTTCTTTCGCGAGAGGACTCGCACGTGCGTGGTGGCTCGTTGTTGTGGCTGCTAGCAAACCTTTCCGCCGACGGTCTCGCGTCGGACGTGAAATAACAAATCAAAAATGTATCTTCGGCTAATAACCACTCCATTCCGACCCTGAGGCCGTGCGGCGCATGCGCAGACCACTGTCTCGTTCGGGCGAGAGCAACGATGCGTCCAAACTATCAGTCGATAATCGCCTCTGAGACCCATCAAAGCTCGCGGCTTGCAGCACGGCCGACTCGCACGCGATCTGGTTGCCTCGGCTGTCGAACAGCGACGCCGAGTCCAGTGCCGAGTCCACTGGGCCGTCATTGTGAGGCGGCCACCGCAGCCGTGGGCACGTTCTCGAGTCGAGACGATCGATCTGCCGGCGAGGCACGGCCACAAACTTGGCCGCGGCGCGGTAACACACGGACGTGGTCGTGCCTGCGACCAGCAAATAGCCTGTGCGAAAACGCACCAGCAACGTGTTAGCATCCTTCCTTGTTTCTTCGTGTATCCAGAGAACCCCCGTGAGAAGCCTCACCTACTGGGAAGGAAAAGTTATAGTAGATGCCGCGGTCAGTCGCGTGCTCGATGCGGAGTTTGCAGCCCGACAAATCGATATCCGCGAGCCTGTTATGTCAAATAATGGTGGGGTTAGAAAAGCCGTGGAGAAGGAACCACTCGCGGTGTGTCCACGCAGTTGCTCACCCGGCATTCTTGATCATGATGCTGTCGCTATCGAGATCCGTAAAGACAAAGAGACTGTCCGAGTGCGACCAGCTCAGCGACTCGCGCGGGATCGTGTCGAGCAACCGCGGCACGGGCTTTTTCAAGATCACAAAGCCCAGCAGCAAGCAAAAGACGGCGCACACGACAATGAGCATGGCGACCATGTCTTGCATGTGGACGTGGAGGCCTCGCGCATGAACTGGACGGAGCGACGCCGCGTCGATCTATATAACCGCGACGGTTTAAAGAGTTGCTGGCTAGGGCCATTGCCATAGCGCCACCCTCGCTGTAGAATGACATACCTTGTCAATAAACGCCGTGTGGGGGACCGAACAGCCCTGTAGAGAACACGCGTGAACCACCGGCCATCAGCATCAGGAGGAAAAGGCCGCCTAGTCACCAACTCGCGCAACATCACCTGCTCCCCCGCACACGGTCTCGTATCCTCCCCCGCAGTGGCAGTCGAGGCCGACAGCATCCCACACCAAAGACATAGAGCCATCAAGGCTGCCGTCGCCCTCAGCATGGCCATCGACCCGCTCTCCTCCCACTCCCAGAGGCCACCAGACCGGCGATCAAAAAGCTTGTTGCCGAACGCTTCAGCTGAGAGAATTCTCCCTGTAGCTTTCAGCGCTTGCTTTTCCTGGTTCGCTTGTCCTCCGGTGCGGTTTCCTTTCCTTCAGCCTCCTGACTTCAACACCACCGACAAACAGAGACCAACAGACTATGAAACGCATTCTGGGAATGGAAACCGGATGCCACATTACGGTGTGGAACATCATGTGGAACGGTGCCAGATCTCAAAGTGTAGCCATGTTGAGTTTACGTGAGGAACACTGGGTGTATCCTCTCGCTGCGTGGATGACGCTTTACCGCAGCTCGAGGCCGAGCTCGTCGACCATCTTGCCTCGTACTTGCACCTGTGTATACCAAAAGTGAACTGTGTGAGTGCTTCCTTTCCGTAACCAAGAGATCCCTTTCAATCATCATCAGATATACCTGCAGTTCGTCGACCTCTTCGTTGGTGAGGTTACGGTCCATGTGACGGTACATGATCCGGTAGCACTTGCTGTCGCGCTGGGTCTTTGGATGGCGGAACTCGTCCACGAGTTCTACCTTTTCGACCATATCGCCGGCGACATTACGCACGATCTCACACAAATTGTTCTCGTGGAAGTCGTCGCCGTGCCAGAAGCTCACGTCCTTGTAGCACACGGGGAACTTGCTGTACGGCTTGAACTTGGTGATTTGCCCGTTCTTGAACTGCGAAATGAAGCGCTCGTCGGTCGACCAGAAGAGACGAATGTCCGGAATGTCGAAAAGAACCATCGCGAGCCGCTCAAGACCAAGACCAAACGCCCAGCCGACTTCCTCGCCGTTGCCAGCCCCACGCACAATCTCCTGCTGAAGCACGCCGCAGCCGAGCACCTCGAGCCATTCATTCTTTGGAAGACAGCAGCCGAATGAGCCAGTCGAACTAAAGGCACATATCCAGGATTTACTGCACTCACGTTGAAGAAGATCTCGAGCTCGAGCGACGGCTCTGTGAATGGAAAGTACGCATCGACCCAGCGCATCTCGACCTTGCCGAAGAGCTCCGCGACCATTCCTTCCAGCGCCGTCTGGAGCTCTTGCTTGACGATCGCGACCTTTTCATCGCGCGGCATCGACGGATCCAGCTACATAGTCAATGATATCCATAGTTCAATGAACACGCTTTTATCAGACTCATTTGCCAAGCGGGTGGTTGTTACCTCGGAGAAGATGCGTACGCCTTCCATCTGATGGAACACAGGGTAGTGGCTCGCATCGATCTCATCGCGACGGTACACGTCGCCGGAGACGAGGAACGACTTGACCCCCTGCTTCATCATCTGCACTTCGTGCGCGCTCGTGTGGGTGCGCAGCACAGTGTCCGGGTCGACGTAGTACGTGTCCGTGGGACGACGGCTCACGTGGTCCTTGGCCACGAGCATCGAGTCGAAGCAGTCATAGGTCGACACGAGCGGACTCAGATCGTCCACGACCGTAAACTTCGGATGGCTGATACAACATGGAATTGGACGGTTTGTCAGCTTCTGTGGAGTACCAGGAGGGGGGCTGGTGCACTAGCTACCCGTGCGCCTCGTGGAGACTGTCAAAGTAGCGCTCTATCTTGGTCTTGATGATGTTGAGCGGATGGTTCTTGCGCTGGTGCAAGTTGGTCCCGATCTTGAGCGCGATGGACTCGCTCACGTTGCAGAACGGATGCTTGTTCTTCATCCACTCGAGGTCTAGTGAGGCCAGCCACATAATCTCCACCATTTAGCCTGTGGTGTTTTCATTCAGCTACAGTGCAACAACGCACCGGTGCCCGTCGTGGACAGGAGGCGCACCTGCGACGTGGCAGCTCCACTGCGGGGCAGCAGTGCATTGCTGCTGCGCACGTGCGTGCGCGCCGAGCGCGAGAGCTGCCGCAACAAGCCGCTCATCTTCCGTGGCGTGTCAATGGCCGCACAATAATCCGAGCAGCCGGCCCACATACTAATTTGAGGTGGGACACACTATATACGAATACTAGAAGGGAATACTATATAGTGTTGCCATACATAAGCTAAGCTAAGCTAGAGTACACTGGATCCGGCACAGGATTGCGGTCATGTTGTCGGCCTGGTCGCCGAAGATATGGTTGGCGCGACGAATGTTGGCCTCCATGAGGTCGGTCACGAGGCGGTCGACGCGGCTTTGGTAGTGGTTGTGCTCTGGCTGTTTGGAGGTCGCGGTTGGCTCAGGTCGCGACGGCCAAAGGCGATAGCTGTGCTGTGGGGGTTCCTGTCGGTCCGGCTTGGCCATGCTGTTGTGCTCGACGAGAAACGCCAAGAGCTCCTCGTACTTCCAGTTGTCCCACACGCCGTCAGATGCGACGATTAGGAAAAACTCGACCTGGCTCTCCTCCACCTCTTTGTCTGAGTTCGTGGCAGTGGGGCTTCGCTTGGCACGCCCCGCGAGCACCGCGTCGAGCGAGATCTCCTGGACCGTCGGCTCGTCACAGACGCCGTACGCGTGCATGTGGAAGTCACCTAGTGACCGCGTGAACGCCAGCGAATCGGGGAACGGCGCCTCTACGGGCGTCGTGACAATCGTCGCCCACTCATCCCGTACGTTCTTGTAATAGTCACCCACCATGTTATGGTGGACGAGCCCACGCTGGCTCACATTAAAGATGGGCGATCGCTGCTTGCGCGTCGAGCGCGAGTGGGTCGGCGACGGATGCGAGCAGTCGTAAACAAACTGGACTTGCGCCTCGGGGCTGCCGAACGAATGGCGCCGCACGCGGAGGAATTCGCTTTCGCAGTCGGCGCTATGGTTGCCCGTCAGCACGACGCTCTCTTTCTTGATCTCGTCACGGAAGCGCAGCGTGAGTCCATCTGGAGTAGTAGTTGGCGGCGTTGTTGGCTTGCTTGGGATATTAATACCGACTCCACCACGGGTCTGGGCGTGGGTGCGTGTGTGGACGTCGTTGGGGCTTAGCATGGGCTCCCGCGCACCGAGCAGAGCGGCCGAGTCGCCGACATTCGCCGTGAGGATCTTGCGGCCGCCGTGGAGCAGCACCGTGACCGTGGCACACGTGCCGCCACGGATGCAAATGCCATCGTCGTCGTCGTCATCATCATCGCGGTCTTTCCGCACGAGCGATCCGTCAATCTCGAGGACGCGGTACCCGCGCTGTTCGTAGATGCCGCGAAAGACGCTCTTGATCATGCCATGGCACGACCGAAAGAGCTGCGTGAAGACGCCGTGTGGATCGGCTTCGAGCTGCGCGTACTGTGCGGCCGTGAGCGATCGGAACTGGGCCTCGAAAAACGCCTTGGCCGTCAGTGCCGCGTCCTTGCCCGTCTCGCGGCCGTGGCCGTCAAACACACCGAGCACCATGGCTTCGTTTGCGGTGTCGTGCAGCAGGAAGAACGCGTCCTGGTTCTGGTTCTCGGGGCGCCCCGGATCCGTGACGCCGCTCGCGCTCACGTGGACATGCATGGCGCTCATGCGGGTCTCACTTCGTGGTGGGGTCGTCTTGTCTGTGGTGTCGAGACTGATGGGTGCGCTCGCTTCGCAGCGGTGCTGTGCAGTGTAGGGGTGCTGGCGATGGGAGTACTTCCCATAGTAAAACGACGCGCGTGAGAACACGCTCATCTCCTCGCAGTTGGGCTTCCGGTTTTTTAGGTTCGGGAAGGGGCGGCTTGAAGTTGGGGTGACGCTTCTGAATACAGTATTAATACCAGCCGAGGTCTTGACGGTCTCACCAATGAAGGAATGGGATCTGATCGCTGGAAGGCAAAATGGAGTCTGACCAGGGATGAGAGAGTTTTTCCCCGCGTTGGTGCGACGATACACGCGCGGCAAAACGTGAGCAGGGGAGGGGGACCTTACCGGTAACCGGTAATACTCCAGTGAAAATGTGGCTGCCTTCTAGTTGGTTGGTCTTCTTTTTTATTCCACCGTGTTTCCCACACAGGTGCCTTGAAGGGCAAGCCCTGGGTGCTGGCGACCGAGCGTCAGATGGCCCATGTTGAAGATGAGACGCCCCGGAATAAAAACCTTTTCGTGAAGAGCTCCTCCCAAGAGCAGAGATTTGGCTTAGTTGATGGATTAAATTACGCGTTTTGACTCTGGTGATCCTGCCATAATTAATCTATGAGCGTCACCGATGGCCCACAAGCCACGTCATTGCAAGAGGAAATGCTTGCGCGCTTTCGCTCGCGTCATCTTCAGGAGCAGCAAAGACATGCAGAGGTTGGTGTCTCCGTCAAACTCGCAACGTTTTCTCAACACAGCACTGATGGACGATCTGCCAGCAATCTGAACTCGGCTAACTCGGACTAAGCCAACTTACATAATTCGCCTTAACGAAAACTAAGCCAAGCTAATCTATATTCCGAACTTGACCGAATTCGACCATCATTCTCGCTGACGGATCTCCACGCGAATCGTCGACACTGGACGTTCGTAATGCAGGAGCTCATCGTGCGCACCGCCGTAGAGAAGAGCCGCGCAACGGCGGTCGCTGCTGCAGCCGCCGTGGCGAGCCACCCACTGGTCAGTGCCGACGAGATCGCTCGCCACATCGACAAGCTCCGCCGCTTTCTGGACGCCGCCCATGGCCGCACGGTCGTGCTCACTGGCGCAGGGATCTCGACCGACTCGGGCATTCCCGACTATCGCGGTCCGAATGGTGTGTACATGCGCAACAAGGACTTCAAGCCGATCCAGTACCAACAGGTACGTGCAGTGTCTTTTTGGCAGAGGCCGAGCGACAAGATCTCATTCTCTCTCGGTTGGTAGTTTGCCCAAGACCACGTGTATCGCCAACGGTATTGGGCACGCAGCTTTCTCGGCTGGCCCAAGATCCTATCGGCCGAGCCGAACCGCTCCCATTACGCCTTGACGATGCTCCAGCAGTCGTCCGTAGTCTCCAACGTCCTCACGCAAAACGTCGACCGGCTCCACACGAAAGCCGGCACGCACGACGTGCTCGAACTCCACGGCTCGCTCCACGAAGTCGAGTGCCAGTCGTGTCGCCTTGTGTCGTCGCGGCAGCAGTACCAAGACCAGCTCGCTGAGATGAATCCGAGCTTTGCGAAATGGTTGGCGCGCCGTCCGTATGAAGACGGCGCCGACGTCGCCTCAAGCGTGAACCCCGACGGCGACGTCGAGATCACGTGGGACTATGACGACTTTGTCTACCCGGCATGCCTGCAATGCGGCGGCATTGTCAAGCCAAAGTACGTGGGAGGGGGCAATCTCCAACTCGGCTATCACCGCCTGGATATTAATACTTAGTGTTAATACTTCGTCTCTCTAGGGTCGTCTTCTTTGGCGAGAACATGCCGCTGGCGGTGCGTGAGCAGTCGTACGACTGGGTTGACGACGCCAATGCGCTTCTGGTGGTCGGCTCCTCGGTCCAAGTCTTCTCGGCCATGCGGCTGATCACGCGGGCCCGCAGCAGGCCGATCCCCGTGGGCATCGTGAACCTCGGACCGACCCGCGCCGACGACCAGTGCGACCTGCGCATCGACCTGCCGTGCATGGAGCTGCTCACGGGCGTCGTGGATGCGTACAACCTCCAGTAGTAGTAGATCCAATACAGTAGACGGAAATTGCGCAATTTTTACTAGCACATTGATACACTACCAAACAAAAGGGGCGCCGCGAAGAAGAGAAGAGGAAACGATACGCAAGACACCATCTACTTGGTCCACACGGTCCGCGTGGGCATGGCCGACGACTTGGACGCGCTCTTCACGAGCGGCGAAGGGTGCTCGCTGCCACTGGCTGACCCGGAGTCCGAGACGTTCGACGTCTTGCGCAAAAAGCTGCCGCTGCTGCCGCTGAGCTTGCGCGGTCCGAGGCCTGCGGTCGTGGCCGTGAGGTTGTCCGACGAGTTCTTGCGCTCGAGACCGCTGAACGCCGCGTCGCGGCCAAACGTGACCGACGCCGAGCGGTCAAAGTCGTGCGGGCGCTCGGCGCCCATGCCGTGCTGGCCAAAGAGCGGCACGGCGCCGGCGGCCTCTTGGAGCTGCGCCTTGGAGAACTGGCGCTTGTTGACCGTGGCCTCCTTGACGCCAAGCGTCGGGCCTGTGAACTCGGGCACGTTCTTCTGGACCGTGCGGCCCAGCGCGTGAAGGCACTTGACGACCAGACCCAGATTCTTGAGCTCAAAGAGATCGACCGTCTCAAAGAGATCGTACTCGGCGACGCCGATCGCACGGCACGCCTTGAGGAACGCCGTGATGTTTTCCATTTGCTTGAAGGGCATTTGCGACGTCTGAATGCGCGCGACCGAGTTCGGCTTAATCGTGTTGATGAGCTGGCACAGAATCACACCGTCCTTGAGCGCGTCGCCAAACTCGGCGAGAAACTTCTCGTTCAGAATCTCTTCAATCCACTGCTGCGCCTCCTCCATGGCGCCATCGTCGTCGCCGATCGTGCGCGACGAGTTGAGTCCGGGCACGCCGCTGCGCACGGGCGCCTCCTTCACGGGTGACGCCGGCTTGGGCGGAGACGCGGGGGCTTCCTTCTGCGGGGACGCGGGCGCCGGTGTCGACGACTGCGCACGCCACGATCGCTTCGGCGACAGCGTGGGCTTGGCCGGCGACGACGGCGACTTCTCGCTGAACGACGCGTTCTGAATCGCCTTGGACAGCGACGCCACCGAGTCGCTCTTGACGGGCCGGGCGGAGGGCGGCGGGGACGACTGGTTCGAGGAGTTTTGGCGCTGCCACGACGGCGGCGGCGACGGCGTGGGCTCTGGTTCGACCGGCGGCGGCGGTGGCGCCGCACGCGCACGCGACACCATTTCGATCTTCTCCTGCGAAGGCGGTGGCGGCGGCGGTGGCGCACGACCAAAGATACCGCGCGCGGCGTCGGCACCAAACGTCACGTCGTTGGAGCGCTTCACGTCCTGGCGCTCCATCGTGCGCATGCTTCCGTAGCTAATCTGCGTCGGCGTGTTGCGCGCCTTGATGAGCTGCTCCTCGGAAAACTGGCGCTCGTTCTTGATGGCCTCCTTGACGCCCAGCGTGGGGCCGTCAAACTGCGGGTAGTTCCTTTGCACGGCACGCCCAAGCGCATCGAGGCAGCGCACGACAATGCCCAAATCCTTGAGTTCGAAGAGATCGACAGTCTCAAACAGATCGTGCTCATTCACGCCCATGACGCGGCAGGCCTTGAGAAACGCCGAGACGTTCTCCATGAGCTTGAACGCCAGCTTCGACTTGCTCTCAATGCGCTTGACAATGCCCGGGTGGATCTTATTCACGAGCGTGCACAGAATCACGCCATCGCGGAGCCCCTCGCCAAAGTCTTCGCCGATGTCGAGCCCCGTGATGGTCTCGATCCACTCGCGGGCTTCGTCTTCCATTTCGTAATCGTACTTTTCAGCCGCGCGGCGCGCCAGCTCAGCGTCCAATCCATAGCCGCCTCCTCGGACCTTGACGGGCGCGGTGGTCATCTTCTCTGTGTGTGTTGGACTTTCTTGGAGCTCTTGGTTTACGGCCGATTCGCAAATGCGTTCTCTCGGCGAAGAACCGTTCCGTCCAAGAACAGTTCTCTTCTTTCTGTGATTGCTGCAAGTGGACACGACTGGTGCCACCGAGAAGATGGAGTCGGTGGCCAACCCCGAACTGTACACTATGTGCCACAAACCACATGGCGGGTAGCAAGCACCCGATCAGATGGTTTTACAGAAACCCATCACCAGTCGCTCACCAAGAGGCGCTTGGCAAGAGCAGGGCCAAAGATCGCCCTGATTTGTTTGAGGCCCAATCATTTCGACTGATGTACAGTTCGCAACATTGGACGCCAGGGTGGCACCTGTATGATGTCACGTGGCCCGAGAGGGGGCCTGTCGCATCGAAGTTGAACCCCTCCCCGTCCAGGCTATAGAGTAATGACTCCGGATTTCCCGAGGTGACGGCAATGTGCATATTCTCGGGTCTTGTTGCGTGTGTCATGTGGCAGAACGTTCACGGCATCACGATCCCTACGCACTTTTTATTCGATAGTCTGGTTTTGCACCACTGGACTCGACCGGCGCTTCTAAGTGAGTCAAGCTGCCGAGACGTCATGTAGCCAAATGAACCTTGATGACGCTCTCCGGATTTCCAGGCCGATCCCGCTTTCCATTAACCATCCGGGGGACTAAAGCCTCCATCCAGAGTCCAGACGAACTGATGCGCATGTGGACGCGCATGTGGACGCGGACCCAGGTGGTGTGGACGTTATGTGGCCGCCATCCTTGACTCTGTCTACTGAAGATATGGAACACAACTGGATATGGATCCTGACAAGGCCTGCTGCATCACAGGGCACGCCCGAGTGTAGAAGCCGAGCCTGTGATCTTCCAGAATGCTTCATGAACTTGGAATAAGATATTCAGACCTCCTCAACGAAGGGCAGTAGCTACTCAACTAGATGCGAGTCTGCTCATGTAGATGGATCGTGGACATGCAAACAAGACAGGCGCGCGGAGGGAGGTCTTTAAATGGAGGAGGACGACGACTTGTCCCAGGCCTGCGCGAGCGACGAGCGCGACGGCAGCAGCGGCTCGCGTTCGCCCTTGGTGCTGCTGTGGTCGCCTCCCGTCTTGAAGCGGCGAGTAGTCGACACATGCGGCGACGCCGGGTTGCTGCCGCCGTGGGACGACGACACTGTGGTCGCGGTCGTCACGACCGAGGCTGTGGACGGCTTGTTTGCGCCCTTGCGGAACCCGAGCACGCTCAGCAGCGTCGGCGTCAAGACCGACGTGGCGGGTGAGCGGCGCTGCGGCTTGGCCTGGGTCGTGACCGTTGGCGTGCCTGTCGTCGCCTTGGCTTCGATGCGCTCGTGCCACTTGCGCACCGTCTTTTCGTAGAGCTTGGTCTTGAACGCGTGCTCGCGCTGGAGCATCTCGAGCTCGACGCGCTGCGGCACCGACTTGCGCACGCGCCAAAAGAGCCAAATGCCGAGAAACAGCACGTGCTCCGTGACCAAGATCATGACGACGCGCGCCGTGAGCGAAAAGCACGCAAAGTCGGGACCAAACTTGAACTGCGTAAAGTCGCCGCCCATGGCATCGGCCAAGTCGCTCGAGCACTGCGCCGAGTAGAACTCGACGGCGCCCGTGGAGATGAACACGAGTCCGACATTCACAATGACGCCCGTACACGCGAGGAACTGGAGCACATTGTGCCACTCGCCAATGCTGCTGGCCTTGCGAGGGAAAGGCCGCTTAAGCGAGCGGCAGAGGCGGTACCCGTCGCCGCGCATCTTGAGCGCGTTCACAAGCATACAGACCATGGGCATGAGGGGCCAGAGCGTAGAGAACATGACGACGAAGCCAAACTGCACGGTCGCATGGTGGTAGTCGTCGTACGGGTCGTAATCGTCCTGCTCGCTCTGGTACAAAATGTCGTGGGCCAACGCATTGAGCTTGGCGATCTGCGCGTCAGTGTTCTCGAGGAACCGCGCCTTGGATTGGTTCGACAGCTGCGCGTCCACGTCGCGGTAGTTCATATTGGCGATGATCTGCAGGGGCCCCTGCTTCTTGACGAGTGCCAGCGCCTTCTTGTCGGTCGCGCGCAAGCGCTGCTCGTGGTGCTGCCGAGAGATCCACGGCACGGTCACGGCAATCAGCAAGTTCAATAATTGCGTGACAATAATGGGCGTGATGAACAGCGTCTCGAGATCGAGGTGGTTAATGTCAAAGGTGACCCAGCCTTTGCATGGCACGCACCGCGAGGCCACGGGCACGCCGCCGTGCCACGACGGCGGGCAAAAGTTGCAGGTCGTGCCACTGCGGTCGAGGTACGGACCGAAGCAGCAGTTGGGCGGATCCTTCCACAGGACCGAGTTGAGAAAGTTGGTGATCGTGTCGCCGACCCCGGGCAGCACGTAGACGAACGCGAGGAGAAAGAACCACGTATAGTAGTTCAAAAAGTCCATGAGGAAGAGCTTGCGCACAATCGACTTTTCAAACTGCTCGAGCGTCTTCCAGTTTTCCCACTCGGTGAATGCGCGCGCGGCCTTGGTCACAATGAGGTTCCACTGGAATACGTCGACAAAGAGACCGTAGAGAATGCCGCCGCCCAGCACGTAGAACCACTGGGCCGAGAAAAAGCCCGAGTCCGGGAACCGCACTTGAAGCACTTCAAAGACTGTGATCCAGCACGCGATAATGACCATCATGATGGAGATCTGCAGCACCATGAAGAGCACGGCACAGAGGTACTTGGGGTACCGCTTCCAGCTCGGGTAGTACTGGTCCGGTAGCCCCGTGACGGGATGGATCACGGTCTCACCGTGGAAGTTTGGGTTCTTGTACTTGATCTCTTTGCTGTCGACGTTATTGTCCCACTGGAAGTTGAGCTCACTGTTGCGGCGCGACCACGACTTGAGGAACCAGAAGCTCCACACGACCGAGACGAGCACCGCCCAGAGCACCATGAGCCGCATGTACATGGGTGTCCCCAGCAATCCACGAAAGCACGTCAGCACGACACCCAAGATCGCAATGGGCATGAGCGCCTTGTTGTAGCAGTCGGCGTACGCGAAATAGTACGCGACCTTTTCACCAAAGTGGGCCTTGAGCTGGTTCAAGTACGCGTCCGAGAGCAGCTCGAGCTTGCGTGATTGGATATAGTTTTTCAGGAAATGCTCATTCACTTTGGCGTCGTGGACCGGGAAAATGCTGTGGATGTGCGGGTCTGTGGCGCGGATCTTGGCGCCTTCGCGGATGATATGGTCAATCACTTGGATGCGGTCAGCGGTCGTGACGATTGGGTCGCTGCGCACGGTCGTCTCGACCTCGCGCGCGTTGCCGCTGCGCAGCCACGTCTGGAACTTGAGCTTGCGGCCGTACGCCGCGAGCACGTCGTGCTTGCCGCGCACGAGCAGGATAATGTACTTACTGCGACCGTTCGTTTCGCCCTTCACCATGCGTGTAAAGTCGCCTTCAATGACGTCGACGTCCAGGCCATTGTCCGTGAGCTTTTCGAGCAGCGTCGTCTGCACAGCGTCTTGTTCGGGCGACTCGAGATCGTTGTCGGTTTTCGAGAACTGCTTCTTCTTTTTCTTCTCGCGCTTGGTTACGATCGCAAAGTCGTACGAGATGTCTTCGTCGAGATCCGCGCCTTTCAGGTACCGGTACGTGCCGCGCGTGATGGTGCGCTGCTTCGACGTGGGCGACACGGGCGGCGTGAACGCCCAGTGGTCATCCTGCAGCGCCAAGCTGTACATGCTCGCTGAGAGCAGCCGCGGACGGCGCGACGCCAACGAATCACCCTCGTCTGTGGCGACAGTACTGGGTCCCACGGTAGGCACCATGTGGGCGTGGTTGTTGTCCAGCTCGTCGTCGGAATCGTCGTCGGCCTCCAGTGCGTGGAGAGGAGCGCGAGTGGCCGCTCGGGCAACGGCTTCGGCGTTTTCGAGCAGCAGCGCCGGGTGGTCGGACGCGCTCGCGGTGCTGCTCGCGTTGTCGTTCATCATTCCTCTCTCTCTCTCTTCCTCTCTCTCTCTCTCGTCCTCTCTCTCTCTCTCTCTCTTCCTCTACGTATCTCTCTCCGTCTCGCAGTGTGTGGTCGACGCGATCCTCTTCCTTTTTTTCGAATCAAATGAGCCAGAAGAAGCTACATAGTCACTACAAGATCGAACAGTATCCTCTGAATACGAACATAGGGACCTCAAAAGGTCACTATGCAGAGGCAATCTTCTGAGCATCGACGGTTTCGACTCACATACTGAGTTAGGCGATATATTCTCCAAAAACCGATTCAGTTCAGTTTGCGCAGTGCATTTTCTCCCAAAGTGGGTTTTTGGTCTTTTCAAAGCACGACTGGCTCCACTTCTGGATCATTGGGTTTTTCCTTCCACTTCAACTGGCTTCTGAATCTTCAAACGTCACAGCTCACCTTCCCACCTGTTCTTTCCGAACCATTAGCTTCCGCTTCATTTCCCATTTCTCGCTCTCAAGATGACCACGCTTCCGCCGCCGCCGCCGCTCTCACGGTCTTCCCGTATCGCCAACACGCACCTGCGCGACCTCGCGACTGACGTGCTGTTCCACATCGGCTTTTCCTGTCTGCGCGATGACCGCCAGGCAATCATGGAGCTCTTCGGTGATGTCCAGTTTTTCGTGGCGGGTGGAAGCGTCGAGCGCATGACGGCATTTGCCCACCACGTCGCGGCGTCGATGGAGATCAAGCCGCCGTTTGGGTACGCGCTCTCGCCCGTGGGCTCGACGGCGCGGTACACGCTCTTCAAGGTCGGCCCCGTGCTCATTGCGAGCCACGGCATTGGCATTCCGTCCACGCTCGTCTTGCTCCATGAAGTGACCAAGCTGCTCGAGTACGCCGAGGCCAAGGACGTGGTATACATTCGCATGGGCACGAGCGGCGGCGTTGGTATCGAGCCTGGGACAGTCGTGCTCACGACCGAGGCCCTGAACGAACAACTCGAACCGTTCCACGAGAGCGTGATCCTGGGCAAGCGCGTGCAGCGCCGCTCCGTGTGCAGCCTCGAAGTTTCGGAGGAGATCGCCAACGCGGCGCAGCAGGTCGACATGCCCGTGGCCATTGGCAAGACGCTCACGTGCGACGACTTTTACGAGGCCCAAGGACGGCTCGATGGTGCCATCTGCGAGATCACGCTCGACGACAAGCTCCAGTACTTGGAGACGTGTGCCGCAGCTGGCGTCAAGAACATTGAGATGGAAGCGCGAGGATTTGCAGCGTTTTGCGACAAGCTCCAGATCCCGTGCGCGGTTGTGTGTGTCACGCTCGTGAACCGCCTGTTTGGCGACCAAGTCGTCGCGAGCGCGGTCGAGCTCATGGAGATGGAGAGCCGCCCCGGAAAAGTCTTGCTGCAGTACATCAAGTCGAAGCTCGAGGCCAAGAAGCGAGACTAACCGCATGGCCAGTGCGTAGAGAGAGAGAGAGAGCCAGCGGCTGTGCCTCGGACGAAGGGGTCCAGTCAGTCGGCCTGCACGTATCCCATGTACGTATGGTATGATTGGCATTGCATTAATTAAACTCTACAGTTCAGTTTGCTGTTGTGGTGGGAAGGAGAGAAATTCGGAACGCTCGTCGACAGTGCCGAGTAATTTGCTAATAAGAATAGAAAAGTTGAGGAGACTAAGAAGTTCAGGAGGAGTTCAGATCGCGAACAGCCGAACGTTCGACTGCAGAAACTTGCTTGTCGTCGGATCGCAGGATGGCTACATGTCATTATAGTGGGGGAGGTCACCAGAAAGGACTCGTAGGATGGCGATGTCCATGGTGCTTATCATCACATCGTGGGGACCAGATCTGTGCGTGTGATCGCACGCTGGTGGCGTCCGTTGGTGGAGAGCGGGAGGGCGTCTGAGCTGGCAAGCGAGGGTTTTTCGAGACGTCGCTGCTGACGTTTTTGATGTCAAACCCACCCATGGATAGGCTCATCAGTTTCATGACGGACAGACGTCAACAGTGAAAGACCCGTGATTCGAGGGAAGCTTGAGAACCTGAATGACTATGGCGCACAATTCTCCCAAGACTCGCTGTAGCTCGTGTCGCGTGCGCTCGCCCGCTGGCTATCAAACATGTCAGCGGCCGCCGACCGTGCCGCCAACGAAATCGCTCCACTGTCACTCCACGCGGTCGCCATCACTGACTTGGATTCAGCGACTCCATCGAGCTTGCTGCACACATTACCCGCTCGCTCAGCCACGCTATCAGCTTCATTGGCAAACACCAGCAGCTGAGTGGCGATCTCATTTAGCGGCAGCCGCTCTGCCGGATCAAAGCGACAC